>CM076976.1:1840200-1910200 GCA_039105355.1 Benthosema pterotum | reverse complement strand
CCACGACTGGTTATTCATGCATGCAACAGCACACGTACACACATATACACACACACGCAAGCACACATGCACACTCACGCACGCACACACACATTGGCAAGTCAGTTGGCAAAACATGCTCTCTCTCCTGTATCATCTATTTCCTGCCATAACTCCTCAATGCTATGTCATAGAGACATATGGGTGGCATCATTGGACTCGGGTAATGAGTCCCTGACGTTGATTGGTGTAACTTAGCCCCGCCCCCTATTCTGATTGGTCGATACTATTTCCTGCCATAACTCCTCAATGCTATGTCATAGAGACATATCAGTGGCATCATTGGACTCGGGTTAATGAGTCCCTGACGTTGATTGGTGTAACTTAGCCCGCCCCCTATTCTGATTGGTCGATACTATTTAGGGTTTTGCTACTGTGTTAACATAGCATGTTAGCATGCCAACTCCCGCGAAAGTCTGCACAGACTTGGCGATTGGCAGGCACACAGTTAAAATTTCTTAGAAATTTTGTTTCTAGTCTGTTACACCTGTGTTCAGTGTGTCAGTACAGATACTATTGTCCATTAGTTTAAACAGGGAGAGGGAATGGGTAGCACTCTCTTGGAACAAAGGCCTCTCACGCAAAAATTAAAACTCGTAAGCGTTTACTTTTTTCGATGTGGGCGCTACGACTTCGCAAGCTATGTGTGTGTGCGATCGTGGTATTGGTACGATAAAAGACGTGGTCGTGAGAGCGATTTAAGAATTCGCGTTTGAAAACAAACGTTCAAACGCCAAAATGCAGCACATTACAATGTAATTAATATGGGGACGGGAGGTCACGTCATCTCGCTCTGAGGCACGTAGCACCGGTTCTGTACCTGACTGGGCTTTGATGGTCACATTGGGTGAAGGCAGGCGAGAAGTTTGTCTACAAAATGTCCGAAAACCACGCGTGTAAAGCGAATATTGTGGCCGTGAGGACGTTTTGTTCGGTCATGACCCGAACCTCGAGACACTGCATCTCGCACTCTGTTTCACTCGCTCACTGGTCGTGTGCGAGCTCTAAGCACGCTAAATTCTCGAACCATGCACACTTTGAACTGCGATAGCGGACAAACCGTGCAATCATATTCGAATACCTTCTGAACCGTGACGAAGTCGAGAGCCGCGGTCTGCTGTTTAAAGTTTAAAATCGTGTTTCTACGCCACAGTGTGCCAGAGTAATGTGGCTCCAAATAAGCGCTTCTTTTTCTGATGTTTTCGGTGTGTGCCCCCATTCATTTCGAATGGGGATTTTTTGTCGTTTATTGCGAATTACGTTGGCACGGTAACGCGTATCGGAAAGAAAAGCACAAGCACATCTTTCCCGGCCGAGCCGCACGTTTCGATATATATATTGCGGGGATTGTGCAAACCGTACGGCCGGCCATAGCGGTCAAAATTTCGGATAGATAGATGAGTGTGTGATGATTATGGATTAAGTTGACGAATCACAACCTGTGTGCTTCTGCCATACTGGCAGGCCACACAGAATAAGCACTGAAAATATCTTGGGGTTGTTTTGCATGCCATCATGTTTGGTGAGGCAGTCTGGGCATTTAGGGGGACATTGCACCCCCCCCCCCCCCCACGCCTATGCCTAGATCCGCCCCCTGACTTTGAGCAAGGCATCACCATGTACTATATGTGTACTATTGTAGTGTTTATCAAGGTTCCTCTAAAAAGGAGATGCTGTGTTCAAAGGCATTCCATTAGATATGTCTGTAAACAAAACAAATCTGACAATTTCAGAGTTTTGGACAAATTACAAAAAAAAGGGGACTGGACCAGTGTTGCCAACTGCCAAATCCAAAAATGCACTAGTGGCACTTCCAAAATGCACTAGAATGTGCTAGATGCTCGCCTGGAACATACAGATCAAAATGACCATTAATCTTCTACATTCTCTAGTGTGTAGACTTTGGGCTAACACACATGATGAATATTTTAACTCTTGAGAGTGTAAAAACGAAACCAAATGGACCCGCAAGGGTCCATTTGGTTTCATTTTTACGCTCTCAAAGAGTTACATCTGATAACCAACTATCCTCATTTAGCCTGGGGACCACTGGTTGAAAACCACTGTCATAGAAGGAAATATAAGGTGAAATATGGTTTTATTCTTGGCGCCTGTCAACCAATGTCACCCCAACTCACCAGCAAAAAAAAAAAGCACTAGATTTTCCGCCAGGAGTTTTTCACTAATTTTGGCGCTAGGGGGGGTCTGAAAAAGCGCTAAATATAGCGTCAAATGCGCCAAGTTGGCAACACTGGACTGGACTTACAGCCGTAGGCCATCAGCAGCTCTTCATATGTGGGTGGTCTGTCAGGGTCTTCGTCCTCTCGCGGTCGGATGATGTTAATGCCGTAGGTACCTTCCAACACATGTCGAGGGATCGTCTGACACACGTTAATATTCAGTTAAGGACTTAAAGCAAGGGTGGGCAATTATTTTTCCCAAGGGGCCAAATGAGATGCATAAAATATTGTGGAGGGCCAAGACTAAAGGCTGAACTAAAGTCTGCGTGATATTCATTTAATTTCAAGATAAAAGTAAGAGTAAGACCAACCATTTTGACACCAGGACCCACTATTTATTCAGTATTTGAGCTATGGACCACCATCTGATGACATTTTAGCCCCACAGATTCCAAAACTTTCTTTCTTTTTGTCCACAATTCCAGGCTGGATTTGAGAAACAAAACAGGATAACAAAAATGACCATTCTCTTACATTCTCTGATTGAATGTGTAGACTTTGGGCTAATTCAGATGATGAATATTCTAACTCTTGAGAGTGTAAAGAATGAAACCAAATGGACCGCAAGGGTCCATTTGGTTTCATTTATACGCTCTCAAAGAGTTATGTCTGGTTAACCACTTTCCATATTTAACTGGAACTCGCTCAAGGACCACTGGTGGTCCCCGGGCCAGTCAGAGTCACCCAAAGGGCCACATTTGGCCCCGGGCCGCATATGACTAAAGCATAGCGACAAGTCGCTAGGTAGGCCTGTCAAAAAACAAAAACTAAACGAAACAAAGCAAAAACGATTCGAATTAAAATCACGATTTTACTGCCGCTAGATTCAAAATCGATTCACATTTTCCCCAAATTGTTTTTTTTTATTTATTCATTATTTAGTTATTTTTAATCCCTTCTAGGCCGCCGTAGTAAGTGAAGCCTTATTTCTGCGATATCAGTGTGGGCGGTACTTGTGGCTACAAAGGGGCACACTCTGTTGTTGTTGTTTTCTGCAGTGTTTGTCCGCCAAGCTAAAATTAGGCTGACCAGTTGTCCCAGATGATTTGTGCAGGATTGTCCCGCATTTCACTGGCTTTTCAAGCGTCCCACCGATTGAGACGTTGTCCCGGATTCTGATTGACAGGCTGCAGTTTTTTTTGTTTTTGTTACAAATGTACGTGAAATTGTCAACAATATGGATCACCTACTGTGTTTGTACAACACTGGCAGCCTGCCTGTGTGTGAGCAGCGAAGTGTGTGTGTGTGTGTGTGTGTGTGTGTGTAGTGTGTGTTGTGTGTGTGTGTGTGTGTGTGTGTGTGTGTTTATATGTGTGAGAGAGAGGGTGACAGAGTATGGGTGTGTTGGTTCCATTGAAAGGATATAAGGGAGGTTGCAGGTATGTAGTCTCTCATCTGGTCGATGGGCAGGATCCCACTGCAGATCATCTCTGCTTTGGTTGACACGAAGGAGGGCATGACCAGCCCTGGACAGTCACATAGGCACAGGCCTGGCTCCACGTAGAGAGTCTGTAACACACACGGTACAGAAGTGGGAACATTTAAACTACACGTTCTTTAGTTTAAAAATTCATAGTTCATATGATTTTTTTAAATCGCTATTTTACTGTGCTTGTCATAGGTATGATGTCACAGGAGATTTTCCCTGGAAGATTTTCCCCTGGAGCCCCAAATTTTTGCCTGGTGCCCCAAATTGCTTAGGGGACGCCACTGGGAAACATTATGTTTGTGGTCTGTTCACAGTGACAATAAAGAAGGGGGGGAATTTATACTTTGTATACCGTACTGTATCGTACAGCGGCACCATTTCCCCCAAAAGTTGCAAACTAGAGACTTACAGTATGATGAATGAGGTAATGTATGCTGTCATCTCATTACTGTCTTGTTGTGATTCTTGTGCTACTGGGTATAATTCATGCCTAGAACTCATAGTATGTCAACATAAAACCTGACATAATTAAAAGTTGGAATATATTTACAACTACAATAAAGTTCACTCAAATATGGAAGAATGGTGGTAAAGGGACCCTTATTTGAAATTGGAAATGGAGAAGCAGTACCTGAAAGTGCTTGGTATGTCCTGGGGTGGCTGAGACAGAGACCTTCTTGTTTCTGAAAATGGTGTTGATGGTGGTACTCTTTCTGACGTTGGGGTATCCCACCTGTTGAATGTGATGATGATAATCAACAGGTTAAACCTCAAAACATCCAATAGACTAGCAAGACAGCTAGTCATTCAATTTGTGTTAGCGCGCACGCACATGCTGCTGTGTGTGTGTGATTCTAGCTTAGAAGAAGCCTTTATGACCAAAGTCATTAAACACCAGCTGCTTTCAGGGCTTGACGCTAACACTTGCCCGCTTGCCGGGGCAAGTAAAAAAAAATGGTGGGGCAAGTGAAGATACTACCTGGTTGCCCGATCGGGCAAGTGTGCAACTTAGTGCACTAAACACAACACAAGATAAATTTGTCTTGAAGGCGGTCATTGCACTCTGCCTCTGTGTCTTTCCCTGCTTTCTAGCTGTCCACAATTCCAGGCTGGATTTGGGAAACAAAACAGGCAATTAAACATGATGAGGCTAATTAAGATGATGAATTTTAACTCTGAGAGTGTAAAAATGAAACCAAATGGACCCACAGGGTCCATTTGGTTTCATTTTCACCACTCTCAAGAGTTACAATCTGGTTAACCAACTTGACTGGGGACCACCTGGAACGCTCTCAGGGACCACTGGTGGTCCCCGGACCACCTGTTGAAATTTACAATATATTTACAATATTTTTTGGGGGGGCAAGTGACCATGACCTGGGGCAAGTAGAACCTGACTTGCACTGCCCGATGGGCAAGTGCCTCGGAGACCTTAGTGTCAACCCCTGTGCTTTTACATACCATCATAGAGCTGTGGGTTCTATAGGTGCAATCTATTTGTGTTTATCTTTGGCAGTCTAGGACACAGGGCCGGATTTAGCCAGCCCTACTAGGGTGGGCTGGAAAAATGGCAGGGTGGGCAGTGTTGTTTTCTTTTTGACATCGGGGCCCACTATTTATTCAGCATTTGAGCCGGGGACCACCATTTGAGGACATTTTAGCCCCCAGAGACTCCAAAACTAACAATTTCTTTTGTCCACAATACTGGATTTGGGGAAACAAAACAGTCAAACATACAGTTTTCAGTCACGTACCATACCAACTGTGAGCTGTCCCTCTTTACATCTGGGTCCGTTGTGAGCCGACTTAAACATCTCCAGCAGCTCGTCTTTGTGCAGCAGACGACTGGAGTTGTGGAATGAACAAACACTCTCCTCCTCCTCCTCTTCTCCTTCTGAACAGGTGTGCCAGTCTTCTTCGTCTACTGCTACGCGGTCCTCCTCTTCTTCCTCTGTACCCGTCTCCTCCTCCTCCTCCTCGTCCCGCTGCCTCTTGTTCTTATCGACTGATTGCTCGTCTTCTGGGTCACTCTGTTCGTTCTCGGGGTCGTCCTGCTCCATGCCCTGTGGTCAGAGGGAGAGAGTGGGTTAGCTTTCCAGTGTTGCCAACTTGGCGCATTTGTCACTATATTTAGCGTTTTTTCATAACCCACCCCCCCCCCCCCCCCCCACCCCCCCCCAACCCCCCCCCACCCCCCCCCCCCCCCCCCCCCCCCCACCCCCCCCCCCCCCCCCCCCCCCCCCCCTCCCCCCCCACCCCCCCCCCCCCCCCCCCCCCCCCCCCCCCCCACCCAGCGCCAAAATTAGTGAAAAACTCCTGGTGGAATTATCTAGTGCTTTTTTGGCTGGTGAGTTGGGGGGAAATTGATTGACAGGCGCCAGAGATAAAAAAAAAAAAAAAGCCTAAATTTTCACCATTTTTCCCTATATGACAGAGAGTTTTCAACCAGTGGTCCCCAGGCTAAATGATGGATAGTTGGTTAACCAGATTTAACTCTTTGAGAGCGTAAAAAATGAAACCAAATGGACCCTTGCGGGTCCATTTGGTTTCATTTTTACGCTCTCAAGAGTTAAAATATTCATCATGTGAATTAGCCCAACTTTACACAACTAGAGAATGCAGAAGATTAATGGTCAATTAATGGTCACTACCCTTCCAGGCAAGCATCTAGCACATTCTAGTGCATTTTGGAAGTGCCACTAGTGCATTTTGGATTTTGGCAGTTGGCAACACTGTAGCTTTCACCGACACACACTGAGGACACACCATTTGAGGCTAATGTAGATCCATTTGTGAGCTACAGAACAATTTTACCCAGTGAGTAAGTATGTCAGAGTGGCTTAAATGTCAGTCAGAATCAGCGTCAGGATCCCAGTGACCACGTTGTTCACATGCCATTTTACTCATTTAATTATCACACACAGCTCAAGGTTCTTTACACTCAACTGCAGGACTCTATAAAAGGACAGAAATCTCTGTTCTTGCAGTTTATAGTTTTAACAATAACACACTTAACAATTCAGGGAACCTCCATAGCATAGTGATCCCCAGAATACCGATCGAGGTATTCATTTGGTAAAAAAAAGAAAAAAAAAAAAAGAAAAAAAGTATTATTTTATTGAGTCCTTGTATTTGAGTCCATGTACAAAATGGTATCAAGAATTACACAAGAGCAGTGTGTAAAGGTTGATTTTCCTCCATAATATTCCAAAAATAAAACTTTCATATATTCTCAATTCTCAAACATAGTGCATTAAGTCAAGTATTTAAAACCTTTTTTTTTTTTAATCTTGGTGATTATGACATACAGCTCATGAAAATCGCTGAATCCTATCAGTGAATACAAATATTTTACGAGACAACTAAAAAAAAGATATTTCTAAACAAGAAATGTTGACTATCTGAAAAGATACTGAGCTACTTTTGAACAAATTATTTCATCCATGGGGCGTGAGATGGAAACCCAGTTTTCTGTTGATAACAGACAACAGTAAGTCTAATGTCTCACACCTTTCTCTTGGCAATACAACTCAGATTATCTGTGGGGTTCAAGTCAGGACATTTGGCTGGTCAGTTGAGTGCAGTATTCGCCTATTTAAGATTGGTAGAACGTCCAACCTACGACGCCAGTAATGAATCGCTCTGTGCTCGATACATACGCCTCGCGGCCGTCCTACCCTCTCCTACGACGGCAGAACGAGAGCTACGCTGTAGAGGAGTGTCACCATGGAAACCAGAGACGCCAGTGGAAGAGGTGGATCCAGCTGGCGTCGCCTGCTTTCTTAACTATGTTGGGCTTCTGTTGCAACGGCGACGGACCACGCCTACTGCTCTCGTCCTGTCCAAGGCCTAGACACGGAAACTTAAACTCCCTATTATCACGTTCGGTACAGCAGGTGAAGCTTTGTGAACATACTGAAGCACAGGGTACTCTAAAAAGAGGACTGTGTTGAAACCAGTGATGTTTTCACAGTCAGTGGATCGGCACCAGCCAATAATGAGGCCTAAATGAGGCCTTTTGCATGTCAGTCTCAAAACAAACAATCTAAAGGGGGGTAGTTTTCAAACTTTTTGACACCAGGGACTACCATTTATTGAGCATTTGAGCCACGGACCACCATTTGATGACATTTAGCCCCAGACCTAAAACCAAAGAATTATTTTGGTTTTGTTCACAATACCAGTCTGGAATTGTGCAAACAAAATGTGTAGACTTCGTAATTAAACAGCGCTAATTCAGATGATGAATATTTTAACTCTTGAGAGAGTGAAAATGAAACCAAATGGACCCGCAAGGGTCCATTTGGTTTCATTTTTACACTCGCACACACACAAGCTTTATACTGATGCGGATCCTCCTCTTCCAACAGCATTTGGCACCATCTGCCAGAAATATACACTTTTTTTTTACACAACATTCTAATTCCTTGAGATGGACCTGTAGTTGTCGAGCTGATGCAAAACCCTCATTCTGTCTACCATGAACTTAAGAATCTCCATTGTACCTTTTCCTCTGCATCCAGTCTGTCGGCCTCGGCCAGAGCCGACCAGAACATGGCCCTGAGGCCTTCCTTCTGGAAGTACGTGGCCCAGGTACGCCTCTGCTTTCTGCTCAGTAGATCTGCCTTGTTTATCAGCAGCATGTTCACCTTGTCCCGGGACACCTCTTTTACGTACGCCTCCTAGTGGACGAACAGGAATTGCGACGTAAGGCAGAGAAATACCAGACTGGTAATTTTTGTTTTAATCTGTTGAAAAATAGCAGATCTACAAGCTCATATCGCGCACCAAGTGGCGCGATATGAGCTTGTAGTTCTGCTATTTTTGAAAAATGTTTGTGAAAATGTGCTGCAAATCTCTGAATACATTATTTTGGAAGCAAACATTTTTAACTCATTTTTTTTTTTGCTTCTGGGGGATCCCTAGAACAACATGTTTTCAGATGGGGGTCTGCAGCCAAATATGAATAATTCTGGTGGTCCTTCGCTTGAAATATGTTAGCATCACCGACACAGGAACACCGATTTTTCGGAAAAACTAGAATCTAGTGTCAGAGACTATAGAATCTAGTGTCAAAAACTTGATTCTAGCATCAGAAACCAGATTCTAGTGTCAAAAAGTAGACACTACTTTTTGCCTAGATTGTACTACTGTACAATCTAGGCTAGAATATTGATGCAGCTATAATCTGGTGTCAGGAAACTACTGTATAATCTGGTGTCAGAAAGTCGAATCGGGGGTCAGGACAAAATGGGGTTAAAAAGAAAATACTGAAGCTTACACATGCCCCCCAAGAGGGGTTTGTAGTTTGTATTCTATATCTTATCTATATCTTGCTGGCCGCTAAACCAATCGATTCATGTCTTACCAGGTCAGGGCAACGGAACAGCATGGGATTCCTGGCATCAACGATCTGAACCACAACATCACTGTCAAAGAATATTATACATATCAAATATCAAGTATTATATCTGTCTTGATTCTAAACTACAGTAGAAATAATTGTCACCACACAATAAACAAGCCCAAAAAAGCCCATTCATCAGCCATAGGAAGAATTCAAAAAGCCTGTTTGTCCACCCAGAGGCCACAAAACTTGGAAGGCAGTCATGACTACTTGGAATAGACTCTTAAAACTGACACTGACACCTTAGATGTAATTATCCAAGGAATACAGGGGAAAATATTGTACAATGTATGGTTCAAGCGTTATAGGTCAAATTGTGAAGCGGGCTAATATAGTGTCACCATAGGGCCGATTTTAAAACTTGGCCTAGTAGGAGTGTACGTTCCATGCCGAACTAATCCAATGGTGACAGAGACTCACAGACACAAACATGGACAGACACACAAACACACAGACGGACAAGAGCGGGTGGCCGATGTTTCATGTTAAGTGTAAGCTAGAGGTGGGGTCCTCACTCTTGGTTTCACAGACACAAACATCACTTGTTAGCAGCAACAACACAAAGATTTGTCTCACCTCAAACTGTCTCACTAATGTTTTGGGTATCTGCCCTACTTAACAAAACAAAAGGAAAGCTGAAACCCAAAGTGTGCGACTGAAACTAAATAACTGGTTGTACCTCCTCTCAATCACTCTCCACAGTTGTCTCCAGAAGTCCAAGTTCCTCTCAAATGGAGTCAGAATTAACTTCTGCTCCTCCTCCAATCTTTATGAAAGAAACATTTAAAAGTATGTATTAGTAGGTAACTCTAAAAGGCATAAATAGCATTTGTAAATTGTTAATGGGATTGACAGTACTACATACTCTGCGAGTTCACGTCTCCACTCCAGGAAGCTGTCTCTCTCAGCTAGCTGAAGAGCTTCAGAACTGGTGCTGTCATCCCAGTGGGGTCTGGAATACAGTACAGCAACGTAACATCACAACACAAAGGAATGAGTATCCAATAAGATAGGATATAGCCACAGAAACAGGGCTTGACACTAACACTTGCCCGCTTGCCCGGGGCAAGTAAAAAAAAAATGGTGGGGCAAGTAAATACTGCTACGTGCTACCTGGTTGCCCGATCGGGCAAGTGTGCGACTTAGTGCACTATAACACAACAAAAGATAAATTTGTCTTGAAGGCAGTCATTGCACTCTGCCTCTGTGTCTTTCCCTGCTTTCTAGCTATCTCTACCTATCTCTCTCCCATTTTGCTGGGGTCAGGGACCACTGGGTCTGTGACCACTATGGGCTAATTAAGATGATGAATTTTAACTCTTGAGAGTTAAAATTTCATTGGTTTCATTTTTACGCTCTCAAGAGTTACATCTGGTTAACCAACTTAGCTGGGGACCACCTGGAACCCTCTCAGGGACCACTGGTGGTCCCCGGACCACCTGTTGAAAACCCCTGCTTTCACAACACAAAGGACTCAGAATGAGTATCCAATAACATAGGATATGGCCACAGAAACTAGTCAAACGCCCTTGAAAAATAGGAACCATCTGTTCTCTGGGATGCTTGGCATGAGAGATTCATCCATAAATGCTAAAAACACTTATTGTATGCGTCATACATGAACGGTGTCACACAGATAATAGCAACAATCACTTAAGTACAAGCTCACAAATCACACCCTGGTGCATTTTCAGCGTGCACATACTGTATGCTCTGTTGTTAAGATTGATTTTAATTGAATTTAACTACAAAGTACAGTGGCGTTAACAAATGTTATTCTTAAAAAACCAAAAATAAAATCATACCGTCGTGGAATTCGGAGGAATTTTTTATTTTCTTCATGAAGGTTCTTCAGTCTTGCTTTCTCCTCTGCCGTCAACAAGCCGATCCGAGCTTCAGGCGGCACAAACTTAATGTTGAGCTTTTCTGAGAGACAAAGAAACATACATTTATCACAATAATTTACCATTTGTTCGGACTTAATTTTCACACCATAGAGCATACGTATTTTTCTGTGGAGGCCAAATACTGTACCGTACATGAGAAACAGCCACACCCAGACAGATTTAGTATGTATAGCATAGGCCTCAGATCTTAAAAGGTAAATTAATTATATCATGTAAATGTAAAGGATGAAGATCTGAACAGACCAACACATTGAAGACATCATATCAAAAATGTAACAGAACTATTTCAGCATCAGTCTGCACAGTCTATTCTTTGTCCTGTGCCCTGTGTCCTGAACGCGTTTTGGTGTTCGAAGCATTATGTTTTAACTATTGAAAAATAGCAGATCTACAAGCTCATAGCGCGCCACCGAGTGGCGCGCTATGAGCTTGTATCTCTGCTATTTTTGAAAAATCGTGAAAACGTGGTGCAAATCTTTGAATATTATGTTATTCAGAAACTAGAAATCTAGACGGGACACTATAGTTGTGTTGTTGTGTTTTAACTATTGAAAAATAGCAGATCTACAAGCTCATAGCGCGCCACCGAGTGGCGCGCTATGAGCTTGTATCTCTGCTATTTTTGAAAAATCGTGAAAACGTGGTGCAAATCTTTGAATAATATATTATGTTATTCAGAAACTAGAAATCTAGAGAGGATACAATGGGTTAAGTAGTATGCAGTATGCTTCTCATAGTCTCATAGTCTCGAGGGGAGTTACCAGCAACAAACTCTGTCCCAGCTAACTCTGCGGTAGCGAGGAAGTCATCCATGGAGCTCTGCTCCGTCACCGATTGGAGGTTCAGCCGACCCCAGTCGTAGCCATCGTTCAGCTCACTGGTGTGGAGCTGGTGAGATGGAGACAAAACCAAGTCAGATTGGGATTAGGTGTACAACTGACACTGACAGACAACAGCAACACACAACAGTCCTCACTGGATAAAATGCAGAATAAATAGTGGGCCCTGGTAAAAAAAAAAAAAAAAAAAGGTTGAAAACCACTGGTCTAAGCGGTATACAGTTTAATTACAGGCTCCATCTGGCCATGGGAGAGTATGTTTTGCACGTCCATCTGCGCGCGTGCTTGTGTGCTTGTGTTGGCCTGTTAGAGCAACACAACAGACAATGCAGGGACAACACACACACACACACACACACACACACACACACACACATAATGTGAGTTTGAATCTATGAACACTGACGACCGTTACATATTGCATACATATTACATATTGCAAAAAACTGCAAACAAAGAAGCAGGATTTGTGAACTGTTGTGACAAAAACTGCACATCTAAACAGAGCTGCTACCATTAGTTATATTACTTAAAATAGTCCTGAGGTGGGAAAATGCTGTCATTTGTCCCAAAATTACTGCAAAGAATGGCTGCTAGTTGTCTCAAAAGAGCTTTATAGCCTGTTATAACATCTATGTTATATGACGATGCAATGTGACTGACAGGACTGTTTACAAAAGGCTGTGTCGCCTCCAACTGCATATGCTTTCCACAATAATAATAATGCTTCTTGAACAGTGGTTTTCAACCTTTTTGGCCCACCATTTATTCGGCATTTGAGCCACGGACCACCATTTGAAGACATTTTAGGCGCACAGACCTAAAACTAAAGATTTATTTTGCTTTTGTCCACAACACCAGGCTGGGTTTGTGAAACAAAACAGTCAAACATACAGATCAAAATGACGATTAATATTCTACATTCTATAGTTAAGTAGACATGTGCTAATTCTGATGATGAACATTTTATCCTTGATAAAATACTAAAATGATGATGAATGATAGATATTTTAACTCTTTGAGAGCGTAAACATGAAACAAATGGACCCGCAAGTGTCCATTTGGTTTCATGTTTATCATCTGGTTAACCAACTTTCCATCATTTAGACTGGGGACGACCTGGAACCCTCTCAAGCAGGGGTTTTCAACCTTTTTGACTCCAGGGACCACCATTTATTCAGCATTTGAGCCACGGACCACCATTTGATTACATTTTCACACCAAAGACCTAAAATTAAAGAATTCTTTAGATTTTTGTCCACAATTCCAGGCTGGATTTCGCCAACAAAACAGTGTATATGTCTTATTTAAGTTGTGCTAATTCAGATGATGAATATTTTAACTCTTGAGAGTGTGAAAATGAAACCAAATGGACCCCCATTTGGTTTCATTTTTACATTCTCAAGAGTTACATCTGGTTAACCAATTTTGCATCATTTAGCCTGGGGACCACCTGGAACCCTCTCAAGGACCACTGGTGGTCCCCGGACCACCTGTTGAAAACCCCTGATTTATACGGGGACCACCTGGAACCCTGTCAAGGACCACTGGTGGTCCCGGATCAGGTAAACATGCTAACTTTACCCAGGCATCGCCTCTCTTGTTTCCTCGGCCAGCGTTCAGTCTCTCCTTTATCAGAGCTCTGCCGAGTCCTGCATTCCCTCCTCCTCCTGCCTTCTTTTTACCCATCCTGGATTACTTTGATGACGAACACCAATAATAGATGATCGAATTGAATCGTTTAGAATGTTATATACTATGAAGTTAAAGATCTTGACGTCTTGTGATGAGCTGATGTTTTCCTCCCATGTGGGGGAAAACTCAGAGCCTTAGAAATAGACAGAGCTGCGACATTGAGGGGGCAGAAAATAGTCTGGTCACGTGGTTCTTGTACTCGCGCGAGTCCCATAGTCTCCAATGCATTCAGTAACTTCCGGCTGTCACTATTTGTTGTCACTATCCAATACAACAGGGGTTTTCAACAGGTGGTCCGGGGACCACCAGTGGTCCCTGAGAGGTTCCAGGTGGTCTCCAGGCTAGGTTGGTTAACCAGATGTAACTCTTGAGAACGTAAAAATGAAACCAAATGGACCCTTGCGGGTCCATTTGGTTTCATTTTTACACTCTCAAGAGTTAAAATATTCATCATCTGAATTGATCTGGGGTCTGTGGGGCTAAAATATCCTCAAATGGTGGTCCGTGGCTCAAATCCTGAATAAATGGTGGTCCCTGGGATGAAAAAGTTTGAAAACCCCTGCAATACAAGTCTATGTAGAGGAGCCGCCATTGGACTGGCGCCATGGAGTGAACGGAGTTGGCGTAACTCTGTATTTCCAAGGCTCTGGGGAAAACTGTCTACAGCGGAAGTAGAATGGACCGTACCACAGTGAGACGATGATACAGTAAATGTAGAAGCTAAATAGCTGCCGATGGCACTTTAATTGCATTATTGACTACATATGCAGTGCTGTAAATGAACGATTCAAACATCTACAACTTAATGTCGACTTAAAAATGTAGCCATTTAGCGATCTGCAATGATATATAATAATGGTTTGTGCCGATCAATGCTACTATATCCGGTCCACCACTTTATATGGTTCAGAAAGAAACCACTACTCCAAGAATAGTTCCTTAAATCCCCGCATTGAGCACAAGTGTAAAAGTGAAAGTTTTTCGGGTCTAATCTTAAATTAGACGTTGATTAGGGTAGATGTCTAATCAATGTCGACCCTAAGATTAGATGTCTGAAAATGTTCACCTTTTTTAGGCTTTTTTTTCCCTTTGGAAAAACTGCGCATAGAAAACTGTTTTCTGTGGTTTGTTAGAACACGTATCTCCTTCATAAATAAACAAACAGACAAACAAACACATAAATAGAGTGGTGTAGTTTTACATAAATAAATAAAACAAGCGGTGGAGTTTGACAACTACAGTATATACAATTCAATTTTCAAATCAAATGGCTTTATTGGCACGAGAAAACATACGTTTACATTGCCAAAGCAAGACCAGAACAACAAGAAACACAATGTAAGGAGAAAACACAATATAACAGAAACAAGGAAGGTATCAATAAACATATGGAGAGGGCGTAGTCTTTAATAAATATATTTTCTACCGGTATATACAGTATATACACGCCTAGTCATATTCCAATCGAGCCAATAGATGGCAGTATAGTGCCACGAATGAGGACAGCGACCTGGTCCAGTAGTTAGTTGGGCCATCAACACATATTTCTACCTGTTAAATTAGAGCGAATCTAAGAATAAGAAACACTGTCTATTTTAAAGATGAAGTGGCTTTAAAACACAATCTATATTGTGGTGAATTGGCCAAGTTAGCTAATAATTATTAGGGATGTCCTGATACTGTATTGTTATTGGAAAACAGTATCAGATTAGCCCCTTTTTTGTCATATCAGTACAGGTATTGGCAATACTGTCACTATGGGTTCATATCGGTAGCCTATTGACAAATATACCACTGATCCAACACTGGGGCAAGAGGTTGCACTATGGCAGGTAAATAAAATGTTGGGGTATGTGGAATTTTCTTTGGAGTTGCAATTGAGTGTGCGGAGTCTGATATTCCCACTTGGTAGACTCCATGAGATATTTTTTTCTTTATTGTATTATTTATGGAGGACCATTTTATCCTTATTAAGTAAATAAAAACATGTGGCAATATGTAGAATAAATAAATAAAATGACAAAAAAATAAATCAAAGAAAAGTGTGAGAAAAATATATATCACACATTTATGAGAAAAGAAATGGGATATAAGTCATTTTTTTAGTTACTGTTACATTTAATTACGCTTACATTAATTCCCAAATATAGCTGTGTAGCCGATGTGGTATCGGCTGATGCTGAAATTGTGGTATCGGGATGTGATCAGAAATTTAAAAAGTATATCGGGAACATTCATGATTATTCAAATTCAACTCAGGTGTTTGTCAGAAGTTGTACTTATACAGAATACATAAGATAACAAAAAATGGATGGATGGATGGATGGATGGATGGATGGATGGATGGATGGATGGATGGATGGATGGATGGATGGATGGATGGAGGCCTGGTAGATAGTTATAGATTCATTGTTTTTATTTGATTGAATACTTTAACAGTTTGCATATTGATGCTGCACAGTGGTGTACACTGTTTGTTAAAATGATAACACAAAAATGAACAATGGGCTTACATTTTCTGGTAGTCTAAAACAGCACACAAGTTAATGCAAGGCAGCTACACTGGCTGGCTGGCTGGCTGGTGGTGCATTCATGGTTTCGGTCAGCATTGGTTTCGCCCTGCTCCCTCCCTGCTTGACGCGTTGAGTTGGTTTGTCCCAGCATATAAGCAGGCGGCAGCATCTCCACTAACACTAGAGTCAACCTAGAGCTGCAGCAGCACAGAGAGGAGAGAGCAGTAATCATGGGATCATAACGCTACGATGGACTTTAAAACCACAAAACCACTCTACAAGGATGGACTTATGACTATCTCCATTGCCATTGCGATCCCACACGGAGGAGTAGCCGCTCAATGACTGCGGACAATCCGAATACCGATAACACTTGAGTGTAACAACACCCAAGAAGAGCAGTTTCTTAGTTTTTTTTTTTTTTTTTTTAGATCCCTTTGCTTTGGACATCAGAGGGATCGAAGCCACGACCCGGCCGTATAGGTATAATGCTGCCGTGGAAGAAAAATAAGTTCGACTTGATCGAGGAAGACAAGCAACAGTCCAAGTCCCAGAAGGGCTATGCGGTGAGCCTCAACTACTCGGCGCTCACCTCCTTCGCCAAATCGTGCCCGGAGAGCGCGCTGAACCGCGTCGGCAGCATGTTCAAGTCCAAGCGGAAAAAGGTGAAGATCACGGGCGAGGACCCCACGTACACCGTCCTCTACCTGGGCAACGCCACCACCATCCAGTCCAAAGGGGACGGCTGCACGGACGTGGCGGTCAGCAAGATCTGGGGCAAGAGCGAGATGGGCAAGAACGGCACGAAGATGAAGCTGACCGTCAGCTCGCAGGGGATCCGGATGGTGCGTAAAAACGACCTGCGTTGTGTTGTTGTGTTGTTGTTGTTGTTATTGAACACTCTCGGAGTCTTTATTCATATCATACACCAGCGGCATTTATTCACTGGTGGCAACAAAAACACTGTCATACCCAGGGCCAGGGCCGGATCTAGGCATTTGGAGGAGCAATGCCCCCCCTAAATGCCCAGTCTGCCCCACCAAACATGATGGCATGCAAGGCAACCCAAGATATTTCAGTGCTTATATTTAAAAGTATTTGTAATACTACTGAAAATGGTATGGGTGCGGCTTCATCGCCTGTGGCGCAAAGCAACACGGGCGATGAAGCTGCCCCCCCCCCCCCCTGAAATGTTACATCCGCCCCTGCCACCAGACATGTTGGCATGTAAAAACAACCCAGCTTTCAAAGATATTTCAAATTAAAGTTCTTTGCATCTGTTGCAACTTCAACAACAACTGATGTTGTTATAGAGCGGAATTACGGCGGGTCATAGAACTGCAACCCGCTCTGGGGCAAACTGAACCATAGGGGAGAGCTGCACTGTCGCTGTTGACAAAGTCCCATTCTCTCCTATTGCCCTACTTGCCCCAGATCAGGGATCGGGGCTAGAAGCGAAAATGTTTATACCCGTTAGGGGTGTTTCTGTTCCTCTCTATTGATGCTTACTCATAAAAGTCTTGTAACTAATAAGCCCCTCCAACTGCTAAATGTTACATCCAGGCCTGCATGTGTTTGTCAAACATAAAATGGAAGAGGAAACGGAGTGCACTTCCCGCACTCCAACTCTCAAGTCGGTCGAACTACCGTAAATACCGGTAACACTGTGCAAGCGGAACTTAACATTTCCTCTCTCGTTCTTCCAGGTGCACGTGGACGACAAGGCGCGGCGGCCGGGCCACCTGTACCTCCTCCACCGGATCACCTACTGCGTGGCCGACCCGCGGCTGCCCAAGATCTTCGCCTGGATCTACCGGCACGAGATGAAGCACAAGGCGGTGATGCTGCGCTGCCACGCCGTGCTGGTCTCCAAGCCCGAGAAGGCCAAGGCCATGGCTCTGCTGCTCTACCAGACCTCGGCCACGGCGCTCGCCGAGTTCAAGCGGCTCAAGCGGCGGGACGACGCGCGCCACCAGCACCAGCAGCTCATCGGCGAGCAGACCATCCCGCTGGTGCCGCTGCGCAAGCTCCTCAACGGCCAGTGCTACTACAAGCCGCCCGTGGAGCGCAGCCGGAGCGCGCCCAAGCTGGGCTCCATCACCGAGGACCTGCTGGGCGAGCGGGAGGAGGAGGAGAAGGCGTGCACCATGCACTTCGAGTGCGAGGACATCCTGGACTGCGTGACGACGGAGGAGGACGACGACAACAACACGGACTGCGTTAATGTCGGCGTCAGCGGCAAGCAGCAGCAGCAGGAGCTGTCGCAGATCATTAACGACCTGGGGGAGATGAGCATCGGGAACGACGTGCAGACGCTCAAGGCCGACCTGCGCGTCACCCGGCTGCTGTCGGGCGAGAGCACGGGCAGCGAGTCGTCCATCGAGAGCAACAACATGCAGGAGCCCGTCTCGGTGGTGACGGTGGTGGTGGCCAACGGGTTCGAGGAGGGAGGAGGAGGAGGGAGGCTGCAGGAAATTGCCTGAAATCGTTTCATTCAGGCACACTGTCTGGGGAAAAAAAAACTGAACTGGGACTGTTTTGTTTTTCTTTTTTCGAGCCATGATGTCTCTCTTTTACAATTTCAGAAACATCCTGTTTGTTTTGTCAGCAGCACGTTGTCACGTTTTTTGTTTTTTTTAATATGTCTCTCCTCTACTCCTGGCAGACTTGAAAGGATAATATAGAAAAGACCTCAAAGGTTCTGGGGACAATAGGCAGCAGCACGGGGACAAATAAGCTGTCATTGAATGATGTATTGTTGAGGACACACATACACGACACGACACTGGACAAATATTGTGCATGCCCGTTTTAGAGATGATTGGAGGCACAGAGTCCAAGTGCGCACGAGGACGTGCACTACTACTAATTCCTTCTCTTTTTTTTATTTAAGAGGATTTGTTTTTTTAGCCTCCAAGCCTGTTTACCTAACCTGTTTCTATCATGGAAATGCCTTTTTCACCCCCCGAATGAATGAATGCTCCCAAGAAGAAAAAAAAAACATTCCGTTTTGAAAGCACGTTTCAGTGAGTGTAAAAACCGTAACAGACAGACACCATCCAGTTTCCGTTCAGGATGCTTTTCGTGTCAGCCTGTTCAACTATTTCATTTTTCCCCCTTTTTGCACTGTTGTGGGATTCAGTCGAGTATTACGTTCTATTGCGATGTAAATATTATCGTCTCGTATATGTTTGTCATGAACATATTTGTTCTATTTTTGCTGTGCAAAAGAATACCTTAATGTATGAAAGATGTACAAAGTAAGATGCATTAAGTGTAAGTAAAAAAAATATTTGTTATTTTTTAAAGAAAACACATGGTTATATGAACCTCGGAAAATGAACAATAAAAAACAAAACAAAATTATATGAAAGTGTCATCATAGTTCATATGAATTGCATTATTGTGTAAATAAGATCTTGATATTGAGGCCTATTCATTGCAAAGCTTTAGTATGGCATTGCAAGTACCATAATGTGGATGCACTCGTGAATTTTTAATGCTCAGACATTTTACATGGTACAACATAGAATCCAAACTGTATACCACTGTTTGATTAAATGTTTTTCCCAATATTTAATTTCGGAAGCGGTGTGTTCGGCGTTTCCGAAGCAATAATGGTCGATTCATTCGTTAATTACAAAAGTCTTCGGACATAATGCAGTGCCTCACCTCACCTCAACTACAGCAGTTAGCAGTATTGACATAATCCTTAGCATCAAATGGCTGACTGGGTTTTAAATGTTCAATGTTGCAGGTATGCTGCAGAGACTTTCTTTGCCAATGCTGGTTTCAACTTTAGTTGCAGCATACATTACAAGAACCAGAACATTTGTATCGTTAAGCAATTTTGTCCTGACAAAATTCTAGATTCTTGTCTCTGACACGAGTTTCTAACACTCGATTCTAGTCCCTGACATTATTGTCTAGTTTCCAATGCTACTTTCTAGTTTCTGATGCTAGTTTCTAGTTTCTGGTGCTAAATTCTAGTTCCCGATGCTTGTTTCTAGTTTCTGGTGCTAGCTTGTATAGTTTCTGAATCTAGATTCTAGTTTCTGACGCCAGATTCTAGTTTCTCTGAAAAAAAATCCATGTTCCTGTGTCAGAGATGCTCAACATATTTCATGCCAAGGACCCCCAGAATTATCTATAGTTCTATATTTGGCTGCAGACCCCTGTCTGAAAACATGTTGTTCTTGGGATCCTCCAGAAGCAAAGATTTGAGTTAAAAAAAAAATGTTTGCTTCCGAAATAATATAGCCTACTCAAATTTTTTGCGCCACATTTTCACAATTTTTGAAAAAAAAAAAAAAAAAAAAATGTCTACATGCTCAACCCTTTTTACAACAGCTAAATTATAACCTAATACTTACACCAGGGGTTTTCAACAGGTGGTCCGGGGACCACCAGTGGTCCTTGAGATGGTTCCAGGTGGTATGGAAAGTTGGTTTACCAGATGTAACTCTTGAGAATGTAAAAATGAAACCAAATGGACCCTTGCGGGTCCATTTGGTTTCATTTTCACACTCTCAAGAGTTAAAAAATTTCATCTGAAGTTAATGGCACTATTTAATTAAGAAGTCTATACTGTTTTGTTGGCAAAATCCAGTCTGGAATTTGGTCTTTGGGGCTAAAGTGTCATCAAATGGGTGTCAGACAGTGAGTGGCTCAGGAGGTAAAGGCAAGCCGTCTCTGAACCAGAAGAGCCTGATTTTGATTCTTCCCGGCTCTGCCAAGTTTCAGGTGAAGGAGGTATCCCCCGAAACTCCTGATTGCTCCCTGTGTTGCCCCTGGGGTTGTGCAACTGTTCCCACTACAAACCCTGTAGTGTAGAGAGCAACACAGATCAATTACATTGTATAGCAAATACTAATAGCTTTATTCATAAAATGTCGTGTGTGTGTGTGTGTGTGTGTGTTTGTGTGTGTGTGTGTAGTGTGTGCGTGTGCGTGCGTGCGTGTGTGTGCGCGCGTGCGTGGAAGGCCTCTCAGACAGTTCACCGACATAGCAACAGGCCCCACCGCAATTGCCAACAATAGCACATGGCACTGTCATATACCGGTGTATATATAGGCTTGGATGGTTAATAATATCCCATATACACACAGCTAGGGCACACAGTAGCAGCAGCAGCAGCATTAGGACCTCCTGAGCAGCCCAGCATTGCGGTCGCCGGTGCACACACGTGCGGTAGGCTAGGCGCCATTATTCATGCGAAACCCCCATGGAGTTCCTCCACTGTCTCCTACAGTATATGGATGGTCTGGGAGTTGCTGTACTGATGTAGCCATTAGTATTCTTGTCTTGGGACCACTGAGCGGTGCGATGGTTTTCTCTTGGTTCTGCGCCCCAGTATTGTCCCACTGTTGCAACCACAAGCTGCCCTGAATGACGCTCTCCCCCCTCAGTCAGGACCCCCTCAAGACGTTAGGATGACAGCATGTTAGATTGAACCTTTTATTTTGCAGAAGTTCTACATTTTCAACCACGCACAGTAGTTGCAGCACAAGGCTGTGCTGCAACTATATAGAACCCACCCGACTTCTCTACAGCAGTGGTGGTCTGGGGACCACCACTGGTCCTTGAGAGGGGTCTAGGACGGTTTTCCCCAGCTAAGATGGTTAACCTGATGAAAAGTTGGTTAACCAGATGTAACTCTTGAGAGTAAGAATGAAACCAAATGGACCCATGTTTACACTCTCAAGAGTTAAAATATTCTTCATCTGAATTAGCAGCACTTCATTAAGAAGTCTAGACAATTAGATTATGCAGAAGATTAATGGTCACTTTTGATTCACTCTATGTTTGCCTGTTTTGTTTCCCAAATAAAACCAGCCTGGAATTGTGGAACAATTGGGGTCTGTGGGTGCTAAAAACGTTATCAAGTGGTGCTCCCCCGTGGCCCCATGCTAAATAAAATAATGGGCCCTGGTATGAAAAAGGTTGCAAACCACTACTACTGTCTACAGGCATAGTAACAAAAGCCATTCACTGTAATCCTATACTACTGTATCAGTAGCCAGCCACTACGGATACGGCGACGTGCAAACAGTGGCTGAATAAGACATAAAGAAGAGAAAGGCGAGCTGGACACTGCCAGAGGCAGAGGTTGACACTAAGGTCTCTGAGGCACTTGCCCATCGGGCAAGTGCAAGTCAGGTTCTATTTGCCCTCAGGTCATGCATGGTCACTTGCCCCCCAAAAATATATTGTAAATTTTGCATTTAAGTTTACTTCTACTGGGTGCTTTAAAAACAGGGTTTTTTTCAACAGTGGTCCGGGGACCACCAGTGGTCCCTGAGAGGTTCCAGGTGGTCCCCAAGTTGGTTAACCAGATGTAACTCTTGAGAACGTAAAAATGAAACCATTTGGTTTCATTTTTACGTTCTCAAGAGTTAAAATTCATCATCTTAATAGCCCAGGTCTACACAAAGAGAATGTAGAAGATTGGGTCATTTTGATGTGTATGTTAGTTTGTCTGTTTTGTTTCCCAAATCCAGCTGGGATTGTGGATAGCTAGAAAGCAGGGAAAGACACAGAGGCAAGTGCAATGACTGCCTTCAAGACAAATAGCGTGTTGTGTTATAGCGCACTAAGTCACACACTTGCCCGATCGGGCAACCAGGTAACAGTATTCACTTGCCAACCATTTTTTTTTTACTTGCCCCGGGCAAGCGGGCAAGTGTTTAGTGTCAAGCCCTGCAGAGGAGCAGGGTTTTTTGGCCAATGAGGCGGATTTCTACTCGGACGGTCACTGTTACAGCCATGAAAATCACATTGGCCATGTTGAGAGGGTATAATAGTTATCGCACACAGTAACAAAAAACCCAGCCTGAAAATAATGTATTTCTTATATTGAGGATTTATAATGGGGGAGACTGGAGGTTAATGTAGTTCAGCCTGCGGTATAGTTGGGACTATAAAAAGCTCCGCTGCTGCGGCTCATTATGAATTCATGTGTTCCCAGGAAGCGCACTGCACGCACGCACGCACGCACGCACGCACGCACACACACACACACACACAACACACACACACACACACACACACACACACACACACACACACACACACACACAGACAGACTGAGAGAGAGATTTGGGTTGTGCTGTTTTCGGCCTTCATGCCACGTCGAAATTATACATTGGCATGGTAATGGAAACAGTGTCAGAAACCCCCACAGACAGCTGCTACGGTGGTTTTCCTTCTCCTCGTGCAGAGTGCAATCCCCACAGGCTACGGCTGCTGCCTGCAGCATGCTATGCTGCCCTGACTGTACTGAAGCCTCCCTCGCAGTCGCCTCCCTCCCGCATGCCTGCCTGCCCGGCACCACCTAGGAAACAAGGCAGGATGTGGCCACGATTGGCCACTAATAACAGAAACACTGCATTTAAAGCTCATGGCGTCGCCCGCCCTCCTCCTAGCATAGGATTTATTTCCCTGACCTACATTTTCTAACAATGCCCTGTCTTGACCACTATATCTGAGATCTCTCCCCCAACGTCAGAGCCTTCCTCCTTTTCCGACCAAACGCGTAGCTATACCTGGAAATCTCCTGCGTGTGACGATCCTAATTGTGTGATTCGTTTGGAGTTAAAGGGGTTGGTTGACACCTTGAATGGAGGGGGCTCAGTCAGCATCTGTAGATGGAGGTTGGCCAGAGAAAGTGAAGTTCTTTGGAGTAAAAATAGGAGGCCTTTGATGGCGGAACGCTTATATATCTCCTTGAACAAACAAGCGGCCAGTGTTTGCACAGTGGACTGTCAAGGAAAGTGTTTGAGTCACGCGTATCGTCGAAATGTGTGTCAGTGTGTCAGGGGCTGTCTCACGTGTTCGAGGAGGCAGATCTTCGTCTCGGAATCTCTTCACAGTTCGTCGCTGGATCGGGGCACGCGCCGAAATGTTCTGGAGGAAGAACAGGGGCGGATGTAACTTTTCCCAATTAGGGGGGCAGGAGAAAATGGTATGGAGGCGGCTTCATCGTGAAGCCACAGCCATACCATTTTCAGTTTGTTTATTAATCAAGTAAGCATCAATAATACCAGAAGTTGTTGTTGAAGTTGCAACAGACACGCAGCGTGCATAAAGCTAAAGGTCTGACTCAGAGAGTTTTCTGTTTTCAATGATGAAATGCTGTTGATTTTGTGGTGCCGCAACTGTACTTAGTAGCAGTAGCAGTAGTGTTTTAAATAATTTTCAATATAAAGATCTTAATTTGAGATATCTTGGGTTGTTTTGTGTGCCATCGTGTTTGGTGGGGCAGACTGAGCATTTAGGGGGGCATTGCCCCCCCCCCCCCCCCCCCCCCCCCCCCCCCCCCTCATGCCCATGCCTAGATCCGCCCCTGAGCAAGACGATGACCTTTGACCCCTGTTGGCTGCCCATCCACTGCTCCAAATGGCTGCGTGGCAAAAGAGCAATAGTTTTTTGCTCATTTGAGCATATCATTAAATGACCCCTAAAAATCCTTATAGGACTAAAATCCGTCTTGCAGGACTGAGAACTTTAAGCTCTGTGGTTTAAATTAGGGGTTGTGCAAATGTACCGTACTGTAGGCCATTATATAACAGCTCTGGTTATGAGACGACCCACATTTTCAATTTTGTGTAAAAAGAACATTGAATGCCAAATAGCATAGCAGCCCCTGAATATAATATGACCCCATTTTTAGGATTTTTCCATTGGGGGAAAAGAAAACATTTCATATTCAGTCCAATAGGGTACATATTGCTTTAGCCCAGTGATTTTCAAACAGTGGTTCGGGGACCACCAGTGGTCCATTTGGTTTCATGTTTACAATCTCAACAGTTAAAATATTCATCTTCTGAATTAGCACATTTTAATTAAGAAATCTACACAATTAGAGAATGTAGAAGATTAATGGGCATTTTAAATTGTATGTTTCCCTATTTTCTTTGCAAAAATCCAGCCTGGAATTGTGGACAAACCCCCCCAAAAAATCTTTAGTTTTGGGTCTGTGGGTGAAAATGTCATCAAATGGTGGTCTGTGGCTCATATGCTTTATAAATAGTGAGCCCTGGTATCAAAATGGAACTATGGAACCATCTGGAAATAGAACCATAACATGTATTTCTTTTCTGACAAAAGCTATGCACTGTAGCCTATCTTTTAAATTAACGATTTCAGAGCCCAATGGTAATGAAACACCATGTAAAAAAAAATATGACCATGTAAGTTCATACATTGTTCATGAATAAAGAACAACTGCAGCAATAGCATCAATTTGCATTATATATGCGCACAATGATTTTATTTCATGCAAGACTCGAGGGACCGTGTCACTCGATCGCTGCAGCGTTCCATGATCAACCGCAATGCTTTGCCAAGGCGGGGCACCATTAATCAGTTAATTCCCCCTGGAGAATCCCGCGAGACCATAGAAGTGTTGGATTATGAAAATAAATACATAATAATGCAGATTTGAAGAAATCATGAAGGACTCTGGATATTTGCTTCCCTAATGATCTCCTTGTGGACTGGGGAGCCACCAGGTCATCTCCAGTGGCAGAATACACAGCAGTGGTGTTTCTAAGCAATGTGGAGCCCCAGACAAGAAGAGGGAAAATGTGACGTCATACCTATGACAAGCACAGTAAAATGGCGCATAAAATTATGAACTATTTTTAAACTAAAGAACATATTATGATCATATTAAATGATCAATTCAATTTATAGAGGGCAAGTATAGGCTAATGCATTTATCCATATGAGGCTTTTTAGCCTGGGATCCTTTTAAAGCATGTCTGGTGGTCGCCCCGGTGCCACCCCCCCCACACACACACGCACATACTCCCCCCTCAACTACCTAGTCTGCCTAATGGCGAAAACGCCCCTGATGCACAGGATTGTTTTGGGCCGTGGAAAGTGCAAAAACCTCTCTCTCAATAATGCATGAGGAGTGCGGGGAGAACCCAGGGCCCGTTACCAGTAGGGTGACCAGAATCAAACCGTTTATCTGAAAGGGACAAAAGTACTGAATGTGTTCGACAAGTGGAAAGCGCATTGCTAATGCGGTCATCAAATGATGTCATATTTCAAAAAAACAATTCACTATTTTACTTTAAATATAACAAACCCAGCACGACCCAGGTTGAGTCATTGATTCATTTTTCATTTTTTGAAGTGCTGCCAAGCACTTCCCTTAGACGATTTACAAGATGTGTGTGTGTGTGTGTGTGTCTGTGTGTGTCTGTCTGTCTGTCCCTGCCTGCATGCGTGGAGTCATGTTGATGTTGCCATGTTCAGAGAAACAAGCACAATGGGACGAAGTGTGTTTTTAGTATACTGCCTGCATGCGTGGAGTCATGTTGATGTTGCCATGTTCAGAGAAACAAGCACAATGGGACGAAGTGTGTTTTAGTATACTGCCTGCATGCGTGGAGTCATGTTGATGTTGCCATGTTCAGAGAAACAAGCACAATGGGACGAAGTGTGTTTTAGTATACTGCCTGCATGCGTGGAGTCATGTTGATGTTGCCATGTTCAGAGAAACAAGCACAATGGGACGAAGTGTGTTTTAGTATACTGCCTGCATGCGTGGAGTCATGTTGATGTTGCCATGTTCAGAGAAACAAGCACAATGGGACGAAGTGTGTTTTAGTATACTGTAGCCTCACACGCAGCACTTCATTTCACACGGGTGTGATTTTTGTTTCATCGTGTCACGTGAAAGCAGGATATGATAGCTACAATTTGACGTACTGGTCGTTCAGTTTGACTCACCAGTGTTTGAGATATGGCTTATAGAGTAATGGCTTGCAGAGAAACAGTAGGTTGAGAAAACAGGCTTGCGAGGTTGACTTCTGGCGGGGGCGGATTGGCCATCTGGAGTACAGGGAGTTTTCCCGGTGGCCTGCGCCACCTAGTGGCCTGGACAAGATCCAAAATGCACTAGTGGCACTTCCAAAATGCACTAGAATGTAGCTAGATGCTCGCCTGGAACATACAGATCAAAATGACCATTAATCTTCTACATTCTCTAGTGGTGTAGACTAAGTTGGGCTAATTCACATGATGAATATTTTAACTCTTGAGGGTGTAAAAATGAAACCAAATGGACCCGCAAGGGTCCATTTGGTTTCATTTTTACGCTCTCAAAGAGTTACATCTGGTTAACCAGCTGCCCCCCCCCTGGCAAAGGCAAAATTGTCCCGGTGGAAAAATATCTGCCAATCCGACCCTGACCTCTGGGCTCTAACATCTTCGGCCTTCTGTGGCCTCTAACTTTACACCTATAGTTACATGTTTAAGCATTTATTTCATATTTATATATTGTATTACATGTCAAATCCAGCACTGGTCCTTTAGTGTGTGAAGAGTCCGCTTGAGCTATTAACTCATTTTGCATAAGAAATAAAATAAAATATTTTTTCCCCCCAAACAGTTAGTAGGCCTATTTTGCCAATGACTCAACCTCAGTTAGAATTTGTCACAAATATAGGCTATCTGATCTACGAGCTCAAAACATGTCACAGTGCGATGTGTGTGTGTGTGTGTGTGCACTATTTGTGAGACTACAACAGTGATGCAAACTTGGAAAGTGTCCCTTATGGAGTGAGGGTGGAAATATAGCGACACCAGGGAATACTGGAGTTATTTTAAACAGACTTATAAAAACACATCTATAGCAGGAAAAGAGGCAACAGAAAGACAACTATTAAGGCATTAGAACAGTAGTTTTCAACCAGTGGTCCGGGGACCACCAGTGGTCCCTGAGAGGGTTCCAGGTGGTCCCCAGCTAAGTTGCTTAACCAGATGTAACTCTTGAGAACGTAAAAATGAAACCAAATGGACCCTTGCGGGTCCATTTGGTTTCATTTTTACACTCTCAAGAGTTAGGATGTCCATCATGTGAATTAGTCCAAATATACACAACTAAAAGATTAATGGTTTGGTCACGGACAGAAGCAAAAATAAATCTTTAGTTTTGGGGTCTGTGGGACTAAAATGTCCTCACATGGTGGTCCGTGGCTCCAAGGCTGAATAAATGGTGGGCCCTGGTATCAAAAAGGTTGAACACCACTGCATTGGAACACGGAACTCAGTCACAATGTGGGACAGACAGACAGACAGACAGACAGGGTCTCAGTTTGTGGGACTGGACACCTGAAAAGTGTCCAACGCGAGCAGTGTTGGGACATGTGCACTACGTAACTTAATATATTACATAATATATTACCAAAATGCAGTAACTTGTAATATAAATATATTACTTGACAAAAACAATCTAATATAATATACTTTTCTTTCTGCATTACCGCATTAGTTTCAATATTACTTTCTGTCAATCTGTGTCGTAGCAAGTGTTCTTGTGAAATTATCTTGACACTGCATAAGTTAAATAATTACTTGTTTTCTATAATTTGTCATCAAATTATTTATTCAGGAGTGACGTTTTTTCAAGTTGATTTCATATGGATTTGGCCAGATAGCCAAGTGCGCTTGGCCTACGCAATATTGATTAATAGTGCTACTAAATATTGAATTATATATTTTGCAAAGTTTTTTTTAAGTAATATGTAATAGTAATATTAATATATTACACTTGCCCAGACTGTAATATCGTAATATAATATATTGCTTTAAAATGAAGGTAATAATTAATAAGTAATATATTAACAAGGTAATGTAATATTCCCAACACTGAACGCGAGGCACTCTCCCACACAAAGAGGGACATCTGGTCACCCTAATTAGGCCTACTAGAGCAGGGGCTCTGCTTACATGAAGCAGCTCAATCAGAGCTGATGATAGGACCTCTAGGAGCAGCGCAGGAACATGAGACATGTCCCAACATGCCTGGGGACTGGAAATAGACACTTGTAGAGTAACAGACGCCACCTTATGACAGTAATACTTACACAGGGCCGTTTTTGCCATTAGGCAGACTATAGGCAGTTGCCTGGGGCACCATGAGGGGCGATCACCAGACATGCTTTAAAACAGGGGTTTTCAACCTTTTTTGACTCCAGGGACCACCATTTATTCAGCATCTGGGCCACGGACCAGCGTTTGATTACATTTTCCCACCAAAGACCTAAAATTAAAGAATTCTTTTGGTTTTGTCCACAAGTCCAGGCTGTATTTTGCCAACAAAACAGTGTAAACCCTCTTAATTAAGTGGTGCCAGATGATTCAGATGATTACTATTTTAACTCTTGAGAGTGTAAAAATGAAACCAAATGGACCTTTGCGGGTCCATTTGGTTTCATTTTTACACTCTCAAGAGTTACATCTGGTTAACCAACTTTCCATCATTTAGCCTGGGGACCACCTGGAACCTTCTCAAGGACCACTGGTGGTCCCCAGACCCCCTGTTGAAAACCCCTGCTTTAAAAGGATCCCAGGCTAATAAGTCTCATATGGATGAATACATTATACTGGTCATCTATAACCGGAATGAACATTTAAAACACATATAATGTTCTTTAGTTTAAAAATAGTTCATATTTTTATCATGAACTATCGCCTACGCTGGATTTTGCTAAACCCCACACTGCTATTATTGCTCTGTATTGTGCACACTGCGCCAAGGAACAACCTTTTCTGAGGAAATGAGAAAGTGAACAAAAAGAAAATATGTGATTATCAGTCATTAAGACATGTGACTCTTTGAAAGCCACAAAAAGGGAACCGGATGTCTGCAATTTGAAAGTGGCCTCAGTTAAAATAAAATAGATAAATAATAAAATAGAATATAAAATGTAATTCCCCCTCCCACCCCCTTAGTCCAGTTTGTGTATTTCTCTTTTTCTCTTTTTACCTCAACGGTGACTTGCAGCTTCTGGCTTAAGAGAAGTACATATTTTGTACTTCTCTCTAAATGAAATGAACAAGGCGGCCGCTATTATAAATAAAAGCGTAACTAATAGCTGGTGTGTCCATTCGCAGTTTTTAAGGTATGACTACAAAATGCTGTGAATGGACACACTACACTTCACTTCACTACACATCAAGATGTGTTTAAGCATGTCAATGGTTTTTTCTCAGACCTCCATTTCTAGGAAACACAGAATGGAAACGTTTTCATGTACCCCCAGCACCTCTAAGGTAATATAAATGACATATTAGAATGTTGAAAATGGGTGGAATTCCCCTTTAAAATGCTTCAATCTGGTGCACTTTGAGATTTTTTTTTATATATATATAATAATCAATACAATACAAATACAAATAAAACCTTTCAAACAGTTCAACAATTTTAGGGGGGCCCAAATCCAGGGGGATTTGGGCCCCCCTAAAATTGTTGAACTTTTCCCCACCTATTGACGCCACTGAGTACAGGACTTTAGGCTGTTTTGCGTTCGTTTCGATGACTTGTGGACACCGAGTGTCCATGCGTTGTGTGGGTGTGGATGCATGGGTGCCGATATGTATCTGTGATTGACGGAGCATGTGGGGATCGAGGAACAAAATGTTAATTTCTAGCGTCAGTCGCATCTCGTTAGCCTGAATCTCGACAGCTGCCCTCCAGGGATTATTGTGTATGTGCGAAAGTGAGTCAGAATGCAAGTGTGCGCCTATAAGTGAACAGTATGTATCTGTGTCTTTGTGTGTACTGTGTAGTGTGTAGTGTGTGTGTGTGTGTGTGTGTGTGTGTATGTGTGTGTGTGTGTGTGTGTGTGTGTGTGTGTGTGTGTGTGTGTGTGTGTGTGTGTGCGCGCGCAGGGGCGTTTTTGCCATTAGGCAGACTAGTAAAGGCAGTATGGGGAGCCATATGGGGGGGGGGGGGGCATCGGGGCAACCATTAGACAAGCTTTAAAAGGATGCAGGCTAATAAGCCTCATGGATAAATACATTATTGTCCTCTCTAACTAGAATTGAACATTTAAAACAATATGTTCTTTATAAGGCTGTCAGCATTCACTAGTTAATCGCAAGTTAACTCAGCCGTGAGTTAACTCGATTATTTTTTTCTGTGCAAGATTAACTCACAGTAAAACCAAAAGCCAAGTGGGTCCATTTGGTTCAATTTTGCCAAATGCAGGTGAAAATAGAGAACTTTCTACAAAATGTGCATGTTCACTCCTAATGATACCAACATCAAATTGTTGACTAATTCCTTAAATTATGCCTGGAAGTCTAAATAAATGTCATCAAATGGTGGTCTGTGGCTCAAATGCAGAGTAAATAATTGACCTTGATATGAATATTCTTGAAAAACACTCATTTAAGGTATATTTAGAACTCGTAAAAATATGCGATTAAATTGCGATTAATCAAAGATTAACTAAGCACAATTTTACTGTGCCGGTCATAGGGATGGCATCACAAGAGATTTTCCCTGGAAAATCTTGCCTGGGGCTCCAAATTGCTCAGAAACGCCACTGTTAACAAGTAAACGTAACAGTTAACAAGTCACAGGCCCAACATACGTTTGATAAAAGGTTTCATGATGAGAGGCAGGGGCGGATTGGCCATCTGGATGGAGTACAGGGAGTTTTCCCGGTGGCCTGCGCCACCTAGTGGCCTGGACAAGATCCAAAAATGCACTAGTGGCACTTCCAAAATGCACTAGAATGCGCTAGATGCTCTGCCTGGAACATACAGATCAAAATGACCATTAATCTTCTACATTCTCTAGTTGTGTAGACTAAGTTGGGCTAATTCACATGATGAATATTTTAACTCTTGAGGGTGTAAAAATGAAACCAAATGGACCCGCAAATCTGGTTAACCAGCTGCCCCCCCCCCCCCCCCCCCCCCCCCCCCCCCCCCCCCCCCCCCCCCCAGGGTGGCCTGGCAAAGGGAAAATTGTCCCGGTGGGAAAATATGGGCCAATCCGCCTCTGAACGTCACTGTCTGTAACAGTTAACAAGTCACAGGCCCAACATACGTTTGATAAAAGGTTTCATGATGATGAGAGGTGTCCTCAGACAGAGAGCTGAGGGCCTGCTGCTTCGACTTGGATGGAATTGGATGAGAATGGACATGTCCAAATGAATAATTGAAAATACAATATACCATCCATTAAAACCTTCCATCTCCGAACTACTCAACAGCTTGTCAGACAGGTTTCTAGTTGTCACAGCTCTTCTATTGAATTATCTATCTCTGTGGTTTACAACAGGTGGTCCGGGGACCACCAGTGGTCCCTGAGAAGATTCCAGGTGGTCCCCAGGCTAAATGATAAAAAAGTTGGTTAAGCATATGTAACTCTTTGAGAGCGTAAAAATGAAGCAAAATGGACCCTTTGCGGGTCAATTTGAGAGTCTACACAACTAGAGAATGTAGAAGACTAATGGGCATTTTGATCTGTATGTTTGACTGTTTTGTTTTGTTTTTCCGGAAAAGAAAGGTCAGGACAGAGCTTATTTTCTTCTTCTATTGGATTATCTATCTCTGTGATTTTCAACAGGTGGTCCGGGGACCACCAGTGGCCCCTGAGAAGACTCCAGGTGGTCCCCAGGCTAAATGATAAAAAGTTGGTTAAAGGTAGGGGAAGTGATTTGAAATTCATGGTGTAGTACCAGCCTGGTGCACTAGGGGCCCCCAAAAGTAGCTACACTATGTGAACCTGCTGCTCTCTCCTGATTGGAGGAGAATTGTGGTGACCTGGGGAACTTTTATTAGCTCCTCTGCTAACGTGGGGGAGGGGGAAACTCCATATGTGGTTTCCACACCTTATAATAGAGCATTTTAACAGAAAAAAAATATTTTTTGGGTGATATCTGACAAAAGTGAAATCACTTCCCCTACCTTTAAGCAGTGTTGGGACATGTGCACTACGTAACTTAATATATTACATAATATATTACCAAAATGCAGTAACTTGTAATATAAATGTATTACTAAACAAAAACAATCTAATATATTATACTTTTCTTTCTGCATTACTGCATTACTTTCAATATTACTTTCTGTCAATCTGTCTCGTTGCAAGTGCTCTTGTGAAATTATCTTGACAACTGCAGAAGTTAAATAATGACTTATTTTCTATAATTTGTCATCAAATTATTTACTGGCTTCCATGAATTCAAGGAATACATTTAACTCCAGATACCCAAGTGCGCTTGCTTTATTGTAGGTATGCCACTGGCCTACGCAATATTTGATTAATAGTGATACTAAATATTTAATCATATATTTTGTAAAAAGTTGTTTAAAGTAATATGTAATAGTAATATTAATATATTACACTTGCTCAGACAGTAATATTGTAATATAATATATTGCTTTAAAATGAAGGTAATAATTAATACGTAATATATTAACAAGGTAAAGTAATATTCCCAACACTGCCTTTAAGCATATGTAACTCTTTGAGAGCGTAAAAATGAAGCATTTGCGGGTCTACACAACTAGAGAATGTAGAAGACTTAATGGGCATTTTGATCTGTATGTTTGACTGTTTTGTTTTCTCCGGAAAAGACATGTCAGGACAGAGCTTCTTTTCGTCTTGTTTTCGCGGTGCATGTACCACATCCTTCAACACACTACTCTGGTCTCAGATTGAATCTGTTCTGGTAATGACTCCCGTGGTTGAAGATGTGTCCTTCACCCCCCACCAACCCCCCTTGTGAATCGTGGACATTAAGAGTCTCTCACGCCGCGTATCTCGTTCTTGTCTCCATAATGGCTGCCACTGTAATGAGCCGTGTGAGTGTCTGTGTGTGTGATGTGTGTGCGTGCGTCAGGGGGCGGATGTAACATTTCCCTATGGGGGGGGGGGGGGGGGGGGGGGGTGGGGATGGGATGGGGGGCGGCTTCATCGTGAAGCCGCACGCATACCATTTTCAGTTACAGGACTTTTATTAGACAAGTATAAGCATCAATAATAACCATCTGTTGTTGTTGAAGTTGCAACAGACACGCAGCATGCATAAAGCTAAAGGTCTGACTCAGAGAGTTTTCTGTTTTCAATGATGAAATGCTGTTGGTTTAGTGGTGCCACAGCTGTAGTTAGTAGCAGTAGTAGTGTTTCAAATCATTTTAAATATAAGCACTTTAATTTGAAATATCTTGGGTTGTTTTGCATATATACCATCGTGTTTGGTGGGGCAGACTGAGCATTTAGGGGGGCATTACCCCCCCCATGGCCATGCCTAGATCCGGCCCTGGCGTGCGTGTGTCTGGTTCCCTGGGAGACCCCTGAAACCAGAGCCCTTGCAGGGCTCTCAGAACTCCACTCAGCCACCAGCTCCAGCGTTGTTCTCCCCTTGGTCTGGGACACAAAGCCGCTCTGCCCCCAGAGAGCCCTAGGTTTCAGCACAGGGTTATTTCGGTCCTTCCGTTAACAACGGTGGAGGAAATGGAATAATAACAGGAGAGAGAGAGAGAGAGAGAGAGAGAGAGAGAGAGAGAGAGAGAGAGAGAGAGAGAGAGAGAGAGAGAGAGAGAGAGAGAGAGCAGGAGAGGAAAATCACGGGGCAAATCGTCAGAAAGACAGACCAACTGGCGAGGCGGCAGAATTTAAATAATAGGTGTTCTGTCTGTCGTGTTTGTCACCGTCCCGGGGAAGATGAGATAGTCATCAGACCATTTTTGGGATATTATAGAGCGCGGGGGGGATTTTGTTCATGGGGTATGCTAATGCTTAGAAATGATGCCTTATTGTCCACTAGGCTGCATCTTCATTTTCCTGGTGCCGTGTTGCCTTTGCACTACAAGGCTTATATCCAATTACAGTAGAATTACTTCCCCTCCAACATAATAATCTGCCCAAATATGAGAAAACCACGGTGGTTTGCTCCGATCAAGTCGCGGTAAGTGTATTCTTTTTTCTCCATCGCTGACAGGAAACAGATGCTATGTCCTGCACCTCACTTAAGTTTCCTCAGAGGAGACACGTGTTGAGAGAGTATGAGAGTATGCCACAACACACACGCACATGGGAGGGTGACCAGATGTCCCTCTCTGTGCGGGACAGTCCCTCGTTCCCAAATACTTTTCAGGTGTCGCCACAAATTGAGGCCTCTGTCTGTGACTGACGGGCTTCAGAGTTCAAATTACAACGTAAGAGCCTTCCTCACCTTGTGACTGACAGGCATCAGAGTTCAAATTAAAAGCCTTCCCCACATTGTGACTGACAGGCATCAGAGTTCAAATTAAGAGCCTTCCTTACCTTGTGACTGACAGGCAGAAGAGTTCAAATTAAGAGCCTTCCTCACATTGTGACTGACAGGCATCAGAGTTCAAATTAAGAGCCTTCCCCACATTGTGACTGACAGGCATCAGAGTTCAAATTAAGAGGCTTTCTCACATTGTGACTGACAGGTATCAGAGTTCAAATTAAGAGCCTTCCCCACATTGTGACTGACAGGTATCAGAGTTCAAATTAAGAGCCTTCCCCACATTGTGACTGAAAGGTATCAGATTTCAAATGCCATTAGCCATGACACACATAACATTGTTTTGAGCTTGTAATATGTCTATTTTGCTATATTTGTACCGTTTTTCCCATGTCTAGCTCCAGATGGCCAATCCGCCCCTGGTTTGGATCTGGTCACCCTAAACACACACACACACCGACGTGTGTGTGTGTTTGCCAGAGCCATGCGTGGATGTTCAGTCCTGTCAGCCGTGGGTTCATCCTCTGACAGGCCATTTAGAGGCTGATATCTACTTCCAACAGAATGTATTAAGGTTTATAAATATGCAGGCCTGAAGTACAGAGCCTGACACTGAACTGGAGATATATACGACACACAGGGTGCAATTTAGCATACATCCGAAGCTGTTCACCTTGTAATAATAAAAAAAGCCTTTGATGGTGGATAGTGGCTTGATATGATTTTTTTTTTTTTTTTTGTAAGTATTTGATGACGGGTGCCTCGATGGCAAGGTGTCCATTAAATAAAACACAAAATCACAGAGCTTCAGAATGATCCATTACAAATGTATTAATTATCTCAATTTACGTAGATTATTGATGATTAGAATACAATGCATATATATATATATATATATATATATATATATATATATATATATATATATATATATATATATATATATATATATATATATATATATATATATATATATATATATATTGTATATATATATATTCATCTGTATAGTATATACTGTATAATCGGTCTGTGGGGTAAGAATTCTTGTAGAAATATGTTCTAAAAACAAGGTTGATAACCTTATACAACTTGCTCTTGGTTAGTGCATCCTTCTTAAAACAAGAGCAATCATACTTAAAGTCTAGATTTAAGATTACAAGACTTGCTTAGTTCATAGTTTGTTGCAGTGTAATTCAAAACAAGACAATGTTAAAGGGGAAATAACATGCAATTCAACTTTTTTTTTATTTGTATTATTGTTGCTCCCATCTGTGCTTTTCTATCCCCACAAATAACCCAAGTTTGCATAATCAGTCTTTCATATCATATAGGAGCTTTAATGTAAATTGCTCTTAGGAACAACTCGTTCGATTTTGGCCTCATAATGATGTCACCAATGCACCCTAATTTGTATAATTCCTCCTCTCCTTCAGTCTTCCACTTTGTTTCCAATGCCTAACATTTTTCAAGCTGGCATGAAATGTAAACAAACAATAGTTTTATCTAGCACCGGTATTATAATGACTCAAATATTAAATCATCTGCACATCAGCACCCCCATCATCTCACAGGACATTGTGGTACTGCAGCTAAACTGTCCAGAAATAAATGACAAGTGCTGGTTATATCGCAGTGGTGATTGAGCCTCAAACCATTAGAAATAAGCTTGAGGGTCATATACAGTATATTATACTGTATATGTCTGTATATGTATATACTGTATATTAAGTATTAAAAACAATTTTAGGCATGTTATTTGCACTTTAATGCATCTCTATTGTCAAGAGTTATGCTTGTTAGCCATATATTACAATTACAACATTGTATGTTTCAACAACATCAAAACATACAATGTTCACTGGAACATTGTACCAGTAAAATAAGGGTTCATTCATGTTTACAGAATTTACTAAAATATTGATGAATTATTATTACATGTAAACAAGACTAGCTTCTTCCAATGTCATCCTGGCTCCCAGTTTGACTTGTGGTGCATCTCCTCCATTAACCACGCTCTCACTTTTAGCTCATTCTTCACCGCAAGGCAGAACTGACTACAAAATGAAAAGCTTTGCAAAGTCTTTGATGAGTAAATAGGCCGTTTGTATCATCATCCAGTAGGTCTACCTCGGGGAGGTTTCATCATAAGCTTGGAACTACCAATTATCTAATTACTTTTTTAAAGTTCTGCTTCTATTTTTCCTCCTCAGCCGTAGGCCGGCAGTTTACCCTAAAGCAGGGGTTTTCAACCTTTTTCCATCTCAGGGACCACCATTTATTCAGGATTTGAGCCGCGGACCACCATTTGAGGATATTTTAGCCCCACAGACCCCAAAAACTAAAGATTTATTTTGCTTTTGTCCACAATTCCAGGCTGGATTTGGGAAACAAAACAAGCAAAACATACATTCCAAAACGACTAATTCAGATGAATATTTTAACTCTTGAGAGTGTAAAAATGAAACCAAATGGACCCGCAAGGGTCCATTTGGTTTCATTTTTATGTTCTCAAGAGTTGCATCTGGTTAACCAGCTTAGCTGAGGACCACCTGGAACCCTCTCTGGTGGTCCCCGGACCACCTGTTGAAAACCCCTGCCCTAAAGGTTCAGACACACAGATGTATTACGAGGCAATGAAAACAAAACGCTGTTCCTATACGGTACGATTTGCCAAAACATATACCGGTAAACAAAACAAAAAACAGACGCACCGGAGTGAGTTTCTAAACCACTAAACTCAGTCATAAGCAGGTTGTGAGCTTGTAGATTGAATAAATTAAAAAAAGGTCCCTATTTTGGCCCACCCACAGTAGGTGTTTTCCTTTTTTTTCCCCCCTCGCTCGGCTGGCCTACCGTAACTCTGCCCAGTTCGTCTTGCAGATTATGCCAGAATTGCCAGAACATTCTATCCAGACCTGCTTCCACACCTGTGTCCAGCACCTCCACACCTGTGACTGTTGCCACAGACAGTATTTATTGCCTCATTCACGTCACTATTCTTCGGCTGCTAATCAGCTCTGTTTGACTGGTAGCATAGCAAGCTGAAACCTGAGCCTCTTATCCTGCTATTTTGTTTAGTTTTCGACGCACGCCTGTTTCTGGATTTAAACTTTATACTTCAGCTTGTTCGAACAGAAAACTAGTGTTTTGGACAGCTAACAGCTAAGCTGCATCCTTCTCATCCCAGATCCATGCAGAATACAATTTATATCCACCCAGCAAACACGACCGTGAAGAATTAGTGACGTCTTGATAGTGTCCAGATCAAGGGAATCCAAGACTAGTCAAATCTAGCCCTAGCCTGGCCTAACCCTCAATGATTTTGGCCTTGGGGGGCGGGGTGCCGTGGGATCCACACGGCAGATTGAGCTGATCTGATTTGACCTCACTAACGTGTCGTCATCCCCGGCCCCTCCCGCGTCCGTCCACTCCTGTTCTACGTCACATCATTTAGAGCCACGCCCACCCCGGAAGGTTGACTCCCCCCTCAAGGCCACTGTGTGTAACAAGTTAGTCCAGGCTTTCCGTTTTCGCGCAATGCGAACGAAAATGAAAGCCTGGGTGTCGAGGGTAATCTAGACCAGACTATCACCTCATTCCAACCAGTTGGTTGGGCTCCCCAGCAGTGGCAGCTATGATGACAGCAACTTCTGATGGAACGTTCGTCAAGTGCCATGCCAATCTAATCATCAAACCTGGCATAGAAAGGTTCAATGATGGCTAGTGGAGAACAGCGCCAGATGTAACATTTGTACTTACCATTCAAGCCGCCCTCATACCATTTTCGGTTACAGGACTTAAGTAAAGCATCAATAATAACATCAGTTGTTGTTGTTGAAGTTGCAACAGACACGCAGCATGCATAAAGCTAAAGGTCTGACTCAGAGAGTTTTCTGTTTTCAATGATGAAATGCTGTTGGTTTAGTGGTGACACAGCTGTAGTTAGTTAGTAGCAGTAGTAGTGTTTCAAATCATTTTAAATATAAGCACTTTAATTTGAAATATCTTGGGTTGTTTTGCATGCCATCATGATTGGCGTGGCAGTCTGGGCAATTTAGGGGGGCACGAGTGTCGTTGTTGTGTCCAGCTTTCTGTTGCAAAATGTGGCGATGGTTAATGCATTACTGATCCGATACCCAGTCCGCCAGAACTGAGGCTTTGGATTGCTATTAGTAACTACAGATAATCAATACCAGGTCACATGGCCTTTATAAAATGCTTAATGCTCCATAAAGCTGATCTAAATACTGAGTTTGGGGCCTGACATCTCTGAAACAGGGTCAGGTTGGCCCAACGGAAAGTTCAAAGATCATTAAAGAGGGGATGCCGTGATTTTTGTATTTTTTCCAATGCTGTACTTGTTTAAGAAGTGGCAGTATGTAAATAAGACCCCTTGGTGTGTTTTTTTATGTGCAATGATGTCTTCCCTTTATATTTAGGGTTTCTTCCTGGGGGCTGAACCTTTGCAGTCAAACATGCCAATGAAAAAAACTTCAATATAGTGACATCACGTGTTCAGCCCCTCCCCTAATTCACCCATCATCACCCACCAGGCAAACCAGGCATACTTAATGACAGTTTAGCAAACACTGTAGACTTTTTGGGAAAAAAATCTTACTTCTAATATAACATTAATACCTGATGATCATGTTTTAGGGTAGAAAAAATTCATGGAACTCCATCTTTAAGGTAATGATCAATATTTTTGAGCACGGTCAGGACCAGAAACCAATTAGGACAGCTTGACTGTGTCCAGATCAAGACAATCCAATACTAGTCAAATCTGGCCCCAGAACATCACCTGATTTCAACCCACACAAAACCTGTCCACTCTGGATCAGTGGTTTTCAACCTTTTTGACACCAGGGACCACCATTTATTCAGCATATGAGCCACGGACCACCATTTGATGACATTTTAGCCCCAAAGACCTAAAACTAAAGAATTCTTTTGGTTTTGTCCACAATTCCAGGCTAGATTTATCAAACAAAACGGTGTAGACTTCTTAATTAAATAGTGCTAATTCAGATGATGAATATTTTAACTCTTGAGAGTGTGAAAATGAAACCAAATGGACCCGCAAGGGTCCATTTTTACATTCTCAAGAGTTACATCTGGTTAACCAGATGTTGAAACCTGTTGAAAACCCCTGCTCTGGATGAATCAGAAAGAGTCAGATTGAGGCCAGACAAACTTATATCAATCATAACTAGTGTTCACTACAGGGGCGGATGTAACATTTCCCAATTGGTGGGGCAGGAGAAAATGGTATGGGGGGGGCGGCTTCATCGCCCATGTCGCTTCATGCCACGGGCAATTAAGTCGCACCCATACCATTTTCGGTTACAGGACTGTTATTAATCAGGTAAAGCATCAACAATAACATTGGTTGTTGTTGACGTTGCGACACATGAAGCTAAAGCTAAAGGTCTGACTCAGAGAGTTTTCTGTTTTCAATGATGAAATTCTGTTGGTTTAGTGGTGCCACAATTCTAGTTAGTTAGTAGCAGTAGTAGTGTTTCAAGTCATTTTAATATAAGCAGTTTAATTTAAACTATCTTGGGTTGTTTTGCATGCCATCATGTTTGATTGGGCAGACTGGGCATTTAGAGGGGCATTGCCTACCATGCCCATTCCTGCTTCGCTAATTGAAATAATACAGCTATAGCTAAGCTATTCTGGGGCCAGACGTGACTCAGACTATAGTTATGATTGATTTAAGTAATTTAAGTTAGTCTGGCCTCAATCTGACTCATCCAGATTGAGTGGACAGGATTTGTGTTGGGTTGAAACAAGGTGATATTCTGGGCCTGATCTGGCTCTATAGTCTTGCATTGATGTCACTAATCCGTCTGTCCCGGGTCCTGTCCTGTCCTGTTTGCTGGGCACTGAGGGAGGATTTCAGACGAAAATATTGATCATTAACATAATGATGTTTGAACTTTCCATTGGGCCAACGTGACCCTGCCGCAGAGATGTCAGGCCCCCAAACGCAGTATTTAGATCAGCTTTATGGAGCATTAAGCATTGTATAAAAGGAACACAGCGACCTGGTATTGATCTGTAGCCACTAATAGGAATCCAAACCTCATCTGACTGGGTATCGGATCAGTAATGCATTACCATCGGCACGCTTTACTTTGCAACAGAAAGCTGGGCACAACGACGACACTCGTTGGCAGTGGCGTTTCTAAGCAATCTGGAGCCTTAGGCAAGATTTTCCCTGGAGCCCCACCCTAAACCAAATGGGGGCTCCCTGAAAATCTAGACCATAAACTACAGTTTAAAACCTCATGAATAACAACAAATCTATAAGCACATAATGCACCCCAACACCACACATTATGAGCTTGTAGAACTCCTAGTTTTGAAAGTTTTTACAAATACTGAATACTTCAGACCCGAACCGCAGTTACTGCACAAGTGCGTCTATAATCCTCTGAGTATAGCCTAAACCTAGTCATTTGCGAGAGCCTGAGGTCACTTACCTAATATAGGAGGTTATACCAGGGGCGGATTGGCCATCTCTGAGTACAGGGAGTTTTCCCGGTGGCCTGGACAGTTTTTTTTTTCTTTCTTTTTTTTTTTTTTGAATTGAAGTCCAGGGCAGGCCAGGGCGCCAGGCCCAGGCCAGGCAAACTAGTGTTTCTATCCTTCAAAAAAGAAACGGTGTCCTACACCAGAGCCTTCAAGTAGGAGAGATCTTCTACATTCTCTAGTTGTGTAGATTAAGTTGGGCTAGTTCACATGAATATTTTAACTCTTGAGGGTGTAAAAATGAAACCAAATGGACCTGCAAGGGTCCATTTGGTTTCATTTTTACGCTCAAAGAGTTACATCTGGTTAACCAGTGGCCTGGCAAAGGCAAAATTGTTCCGGTGGGAAAATATGTGCCAATCCGCCCCTGGTGGTTATACTGTAGTTTCAGGGCAAGAATTGGCTGTTGTACAAACTAAGTATACCGTATAGGTCCTATACGGTATACTTAGTCTGCACAACAGCCAATTCTTGGCTATATTGTACAACTTCTTTCCCTATACTATAGGGAAATAAGTTGTTAATTAAAAAAAAGTGCAATTTCAAGCTTGCAACTCTTTTGATGTTAACATTACAAAGCACAGATATACTGTACTAACAGTCCTACAGTCATGAGTCTGTCACTCTACCCAAAACTAGGAGTGGGGGTATCATAGAAAGTGTTACCAAAAAACAATATATCATGGCCCATGCAGTCATCAGGCGAGGAGCACAGTGGAATCAGGCGTTTATCACTCCCCCGTCTGTAATGCCCTTTAGTATGTCTAACCACCGTATGCATGGCCTTATGGCCTCTCTATGACACTTTATAGCTCACATAAGACTAGAGCACGGAGCCTGGGCAGCAGGGGCGGATTGGTCATCTGGAGTACAGGGAGTTTTCCCGGTGGCCTGCACCACCTAGTGGCCTGCTGGACAAGATCCAAAATGCACTAGTGGCACTTCCAAAATGCACTAGAATGCGCTAGATGCTCTGCCTGGAACATACAGATCAAAATGACCATTAATCTTCTACATTCTCTAGTTGTGTAGACTAAGTTGGGCTAATTCACATGATGAATATTTTAACTCTTGAGGGTGTAAAAATGAAACCAAATGGACCCGCAAGGGTCCATTTGGTTTCATTTTTTACGCCCTCAAAGAGTTACATCTGGTTAAACAGATGTACCCCCCCTCCCCAGGTTGGCCTGGCAAAGGCAAAATTGTCCCGGTGGGAAAATATGTGCCAATCCGCCCCTGCATGGGCAGCCCACCGAACATCACTGAACACAGTTAGTGTTGTGTTCTCCGTGCTTCAGGCATATACGGAAGACCATATCCACACCATGTGTTTTCCTGGAAATAAACAAATAAACAAGGGCCTGTGTGTCGGCAGCAGTCAAAAAAATACATTGTCCTGATTACGAAAACCGCATGGGTGCAAAAGAAGGACTCGAAAATATTGAAAAAAAAAGATATGATAAGAATAATCATGAGTTTAAAAAACACATTCAGGCCGAGGGCGCCTGCTGGCCCAATAGTTCAGGCCAGTGGTTTTCATACCAGGGACCACTATTTATTCAGCATTTGAGCCACGGACCACCATTTGATGACATTTTAGCCCCACAGACCGCAAAACTAAAGATTTCTTTTGCTTTTGTTCACAATTCCAGGCTGGATTTGGGAAACAAAACAGTCCAACATACAGATCAAAATGACCATTAATCTTCTACATTCTCTAGTTGTGTAGACTAAGTTGGGCAAATTCACATGGTGAATATTTTAACTCTTGAGAGTGTAAACATGAAATCAAATGGACCCGCAAGGGTCCATTTGGTTTCATTTTTACGCTCTCAAAGAGTTACATCTGGTTAACCAACTTTCTATCATTTAGCCTAGGGACCACCTGGAATACTCTCAGGGACCACCGGTGGTCCCCGGAACAACTGTTGAAAAACCCTGGTTCAAGCACATGCCACATCATATAGAATACTCGCCTGACAGTGTGTCGTGTGTTAGTGAGTCCTGTTCTTGACGACTTTTGCTACCTTTTCTGTTTTCTTACATTTGTTCATGTCCTTTAAGTATATTTTGGTATATTTGTGTCCTTTTGGATTCAGATTCTTTACTCGGATTCCCTGTTTTAATAGCTTCCACAAAGTGGTCGCGATAGACTTCCTGGTGTCCCAACAAAACAAAGTATACAATAAAAACAGAAATCTACTTAAACAGTGAATAACAACAAATACAACGCTTAGACAAGAAATAAAAATAACACGATGACAATAAGTTACAGGAATGGAGAGGAAAAAAAACAAAACAAAGACAACTTCATCTACGTTGTATAAAGATTTCATCAAGTCATGTTTAAGAAACTTTTAAAAAGAAAATCTGCTATTTTGCCTCAGGGCAAAATAGCAGATTGTGTGTAAAACACAGAGGAATTTGACTCTGTGTCTTACACACACACACACACACACGCACGCATACACGCACGCACGCACGCACACACACACACACACACGCATCTGCACACGCATACACACACATGCACGCAGGCGCTCAACGGAAATAACACTGCAGATCTTCAAGCCGAGGTTAACAAGGAGAATGTGTGCTAAACATAGCGTGTGGAACCGCCACAGTGTATTATACAGTGCAGACAGATAAGAGGCGGTGGATCAACGGCAGTGTGTTGATCACAGGGTTGAGTCCCTCAGGCTGTTGCTCATGCAGCGGCTGACACAGCGCCAACGCCCCTGTCAGTCATGCTGCAAAACTAGGCAGTGTGTGTGTGTGTGTGTGTGTGTGTGTGTGTGTGTGTGTGTGTGTGTGTGTGTGTGTGTGTGTGTGTGTGTGTTGTTATTCACGCACAATATACCAGTCAAAAAAACAACACTGTTTATTGCAAAGTGCCATGGAGTAAATCAGGACAGGATGTAACCTTTCCCAATTGGGTTGTAGGGGGGCAAAATGGTATGGGTGGTGTATGTAATAGTACCGTAATTTCCGGACTATTAGCCACTACTTTTTTCACATGCTTTTGACCCTGCGGCTTATACTACGGTGCGGCCAATCTATGGATTTCCCAGGTTCCAGGTGGGCTCCGCAGACTAAATGATAGAAAGTTGGTTAACCAGATGTAACTCATTGAGAGCGTAAACATGAGGTTTACACTCTCAAGAGTTATGATATTCACCGTCTAAATTAGCACCACTTAATTAAGAAGTCATAAGTCATGGTCATTTTGATATCCATGTTTTGCCTGTTTTTGCAAAAATCCATCCTGGAATTGTGGACAAAACAAAAAGAAATCTTTAGTTTTGGGTTCTGTGGGATGAAAATGTTCAATGCTGAATAAAATAGTGGGCCCTGGTATCAAAAAGGTTGAAAACCACCGCTCTAACATGAAGCTTTTTGTCTGGTGCGGCTTATAGTCAGGTGCGCCTTATACAAGGAAAAAATCAGGATTTTGCCCCAATCTTAGCTGGTGCGGCTTATATTCAGGTGCGGCTTATAGTCCAGAAATTACGGTACTTGAAATTTACTTGAATCTCTCTGCACTAGCACTTTATTAAGTTACTTGCACTATTGTAAAAACGCTGCTACTTATATAGATGCACCTTAGACCTTGTTTTTAGGCACCTGTCTTTTAGGTGCAATTTTGTACTTTTTTCTGTTATTGCTGTCTGTCCATGTTTTGTGTTGTTTTAACTTGTCTCTTGTTCGATGTAAGATTGAAATTAGCAACTTGATGATGTCATCCAATTGATGATGTCACTTGATGATGTCATCTAGTTGTATTTCACCATGTTGAGGATTTTTTCAGACCTCCAATTCTAGGGAACACAGAATGGGGGGGACTTTTTTGCACAAATGTCAATAAAACAGAATACAATAATTCACAAATCCTCTTCACCCTATTGAATTTAATACACTACAAAGACAAGATATTTAATGTTCAAATTAATTAACTTTATTTTGCTCATTTTGTATTTGATGGCTGCAACACATTTCAAAAGAGTTGGGACAGAGGCAACAAAACACTTGAAAGTTGACGAATGCTCAAATAACACCTAACATTCCACAGGTGAACAGGTTAATTGTAAACAGGTTAGGTGATTGGGTAGAACAGCAGCATCCCCGAAGTTCACAATCAATGATATGGGGCGAGGTTCACCACTTTGTGATCAATTCTGTGAGAAAATTGTCCAACGGTTTAAGAGCAATGTTTCTTAACATTCAATTGCAAGGAATTTAGGGATTTTAACCCCCCCCCCCCCCCCCCCCCCAAAAAAAAGAAAAGGTTTATCAATTTGAACATTATATATCTTGTCGTTATAGTGCATTCAATTGATTATACGCTGAAAAGGATTTGTAAATCACTGTGTTCTGTTTTTATTTACATTTTGCACAACACCCCAACTTCAATGGAATTGGGGTTGTAGGCTATATTAATGACATAGTAAAAATGTTGAAAATGGGTGGAATTGGCCTTTAAGGGAAACGTCTAATAAAAGCAGTGACCTCTGGGGTCCAGAATGTGTGTGGATGGTGATGGTGGTGGTCCAGGAGCCAGATGGCAGCTCAACCACTTCCCAAGCCAATTAAGACCGAGAGAGAGAGAGAGAGAGAGAGACCACAGGCTTGGATCTGTGAGTACTTGGCTGACGGCAGCCTGGTGCCAGTAATCTCACAGCCTTATCATGCTGTCTCAGTGGAATTATAGGATATCAGGATGTCACAGTGTGCCATACGCTGTCTGAGGGTCCCACGGATGGCACTTATTATACTTTTGACCATATGCATGCGCATGCCTGCCAGTGTACTGTATACAGGATGATGCTTGTTTTTGTGTGCGTGTGCACGTGCATGTATCACTGTGTGTGTATAATAATGGATATGCTCTGCTATGAATCTGATTTGAACAACTCAAAGTGTATCATTTTAATGTTACATTTAAATTTAAATAACAAAACATTTAAGTAAAACACAAAAAATAACTATGTAGCCTATCACTCGCACTGAGACCTTTTTTTCTATTCTTTTCCCCCTTTTTAATGTATTTTATCCTTTATTGACCGACGTACAGTAGGTAGACATGGTAAATATACAGTAAACATCCATAAACATGCAGCAAACTAAACATGCTGTAAACATACAGTAAACATGCAGTAAATATGCTGTAAACATGCAGTAAACATGCAGTAAAAATGCAGTAAATATCCAGTAAATATGCAGTAAATATGCTGTAAACATGCAGTGCTCACATCACTTTGTGTGTATAATAATGGTATGCTCTGCTATGAATCTGATTTGAACAACTCAAAGTGTATCATTTTAATGTTACATTTAAATTTAAATAACAAAACATTTAAAGGTAGGGGAAGTGATTTGAAATTCATGGTGTAGTACCAGCCTGGTGCACTAGGGCCCCCCAAAAGTAGCTACACTATGTGAACCTGCTGCTCTCTCCTGATTGGAGGAGAATTGTGGTGACCTGGGGAACTTTTATTAGCTCCTCTGCTAACGTGGGAGGGGGAAACTCCATATGTGGTTTCCACACCTTATAATAGAGCATTTTAACAGAAAAAAAAATATTTTTTGGGTGATATCTGACAAAAGTGAAATCACTTCCCCTACCTTTAAGTAAAACACAAAAAACAACTATGTAGCCTATCACTCGCACTGAGAGCTTTTTTTCTATTCTTTTCCCCCTTTTTAATGTATTTTATCCTTTATTGACCGACGTACAGTAGGTAGACATGGTAAATATACAGTAAACATCCATAAACATGCAGCAAACTAAACATGCTGTAAACATACAGTAAACATGCAGTAAATATGCTGTAAACATGCAGTAAATATGCTGTAAACATGCAGTAAACATTCATAAAAATGCTGTAAACATCCAGTAAATATGCAGTAAATATGCTGTAAACATGCAGTAAATATGCTGTAAACATCAGGTAAACATTCAGTAAAAATGCTGTAAACATCCAGTAAATATGCTGTAAACATGCAGTGCTCACATATTTTTCAGCCAATCGGCGTCTCTGTGCATTTGGAGTCAACGGGAGTGACGATACTAATTATAATACTCTAGTATAGCATAATTGCAACCTCAGCAATAACACTTCTCAGAAATGTGCAGGTACTGCATAGCCCACTATTCACCCCATTCACTGTTCTGTTCTGGCCGTGTTCAAAGTGAATGGTTGAATGACACCTTTCCCTCTTCCCCCCAAAGGTACAGACGCTTCTTGGAACAGTAAAATGTTGTATTTGGGGAGTCCAGTTTTGAGGGGAAGGTGCAAGTATAGAACAGGTTATCTGGTATTAAAAAAAAAAAAAAAAAAAAAAATCGTTAGCAGCAGAAAAGAAAGACATTACCAGGAAATGGGGCCAGACAGAAACCCCAAACAAACATCAGTGGGAAGAGTTGGTTGGGGACATTTACATCATGGAAAAATTGACCTCAGACTCAGACTACAGGAAGACTGGATGGAGGATTGCTGGTGGAAATGCACAGAGTACAAGGAGGGAAATGGAAGTTGAGGACTAAAGACCCTGATACACCTCGGAATGTATTGATCAAAATCAACACTGACTTTTCACTTTTTTATCCACCTTTTGATTCTGGCCCATAATGCATTGTGATTGTGTGTGCGGCAGATCCTGGGGAGGGGTCGCGGGAGGAGTCGAGGAGGAAGCCTCGCCTTCATGGGGACAGGCTTTCCCCCTTGTCCCCTCCTATGATACCCTCCCACAAGTACCGGCTCAATTGATGTTTGTTGTAATGCCGATGTGATGCCAATGTCAACAGAGTCTCGTTAGTCTAGTGGACTGCTACGCAGGCTTGAAATCTATGTATCGTGGGTTCAAATACTACCACTACTACTAACTAACTACAGCTGTGTCACCACTAAACCGACAGCATTTCATCATTGAAAACAGAAAACTCTCTGAGTCAGACCTTTAGCTTTATGCATGCTGTTGCAACTTCAACAACTGATATTAATATTGATGCGTATACTTGCCTAATAGTCCTGTAACTGAAAATGGTATGGGGGCGGCTGGGGTGGATGACGACGCCCCCATACCATTCCCCCCCCCCCCCCCCCCCCCAATTGGGATATCGTCACCTTCTTAAAATAATCGCATTAGTCATTTTTTCCAGGTTTTTCAGGAACATAAAAAAACTCCCCCAAATTTTTTTTGGGGGAGTTTTTTGTGTTTCCTGAAAAACCTGGAAAAAATGACTTATGCAATTATTTTAAGAAGGTGACGATATGTTACATCCGCCCCTGATTACATGTCCCTAACTATCCGAGAGGGACGATTCAAACATGCCCCACATATCGTATTGTCCCGAATATAAGACGACCCAGTAATAAGACGACCCCCATTTTTCAAGACTCATTTGTGTAAAAAGAACAATGAATGTCAACTAATATAGTCCCCAGATATGAGAAAACTGCATTTTTTAGGATATTTTCATTGGAAAAAAACACTGTCTTATATTATGGGCAATAGGGTATTTCTCAATGAAGGTTTGGCTGTTAAAAAAAAAACAACTTTTGGGGGCGTAAACATACCCTGGGAAGGCTTAGAACTAGCAGGTGGCTGATCAGGATATTAGAACTCAGCCAGGGAGAGTAAAACGATGAGGGCAGCTGTGCTGGTAGAGCTATAGTCACCCATTCCTGAATAAAACAGGCATTTGTATTTCTTATTTTACAGAATGATTGTCTGCCTTCCCCCTCTACTGGTCAACATTTCGGAATCCTCCAACCACAGCATCCTCCAATCACAGCCCTCCTTGCGTCACCTGATCCTTTCTCCTAGACTCCTCCTCCCACAGATAAACATTTCTGAAACCATGGCTGCCATGGAACCAAATGGACCCGCTAGGGTCCATTTGGTTCACATTTGTACACTCTCAGGAAAAAAAAAAATGAAAATGGGTGGAATATTCCCCTTTTAATGGGAGGTGTTGCCTTTTGCCTTGTGTTTCATCATGTTGCCCGTTGATGTTGACATTGCTAGTTGATATTGATCAAAATATTGCTAGTGTATCAGATTTTCTCTGTAACAACGTGGCTTGTCACGTTCTGCTCTGTCCACATTAGTGCAGTGTACAGTGTGTGTGTGTGTGTGTGTGTGGTGTGTGTGTGTGTGTTGTGTGTGTGTGTGTGTGTGTGTGTGTGTGTGTGTTGTGTGTGTGTGTGTGTGTGTGTGTCAGAGCGAGGCTTCATGTTGTGGCCTTGTTTTGTGGTCCAACGACGAACGTCACTTCCTTCCTGCTTCCTTTTTATTTCGCTCTCCGCTCGTCCACTGTGTCCGGCCCCTGTCTTTCCTCCATCGTGCACATGTGCGCGCAGGCACGCACGCACACACACACGCACACACACACACACACACACGCACACGCACACGCACACGCACACGCACGCACGCACGCACACACACACACACACACAACACACACACACACACACACACACACACACACACACACACACACACACACACACACACACACACGATAAACACACATGAAAGCAGGATGGGGAAACCGCAGTGCGCGAGCACGCGTGCACACACACACGCACGTACGTAGAATCAAAGCAATCCTCTCCTGTAGGAAAGTTACACTGAAAACCAAGTTGCCAGGTTGAACAAGCAAAGCCTGTACATGGGCTTTTTTTTTTCTTCAAATGGCCAGAATGTGTAGGAATGTACAAAGTAACTGCTGTAGTTAGTTAGTTAAGTTTATTTCAGTCTTTGTACATGTACAGAGTTACTACATTTTGAGTTCAAATAAAATAGGACTGAAAAGGTGTAGGCTGAAGCCGAAGCTTATGATGCCTACCCTTTATACCAATAATAAAAAGAACAAAAAACAACAAAGCAAACCAAAAAGCAAAAGAAAAGAAGAAATAGTGGTAATAACAATAATAATAATAGCAATAACAGCAACACTAAGAAGATTGAGTTTAAATGTCTATATATAGTATAAATATTTATAGTATAAATATATATATGGTATAAATATCAAATTAAACATGTCTATATATATAGTATGTCTATATATAGTCTATATAGTCTGCTGTATATATACATAGTAACTAGTGTTCAAATTGTTGCCATAGTAGCTATGGTAGCCAAGTAGCATCCAAACCCTTGCAAATTCATGGAAATAAAGACAAAAAAAAAACTAAGTTCTGGAATATCCAAGTGGATTTTATTATCTTAGATTAAGATTCAGAGAGCGTTTACACCTACAGTTACAGAGAGATGGATGCAATCGATCAAAATCAGTGACACACAATTTTATACCAAGAAAATGTTTTTCATATCAGTCCATGGTTGTCACATTTTCATAGGCACAGAGAAGTGTCATGAGTGCCATGGGTGACATTTGGTCTGAGGCAGGGGCGGATGTAACATTTCACAATTGGGTGGGGGGCAGAAAATGGTATGGGGACGACTTCATCGGGTCATACCATTTTCAGTTACAGGACTTTTGTTCGGCAATTAAACATGAATAATAATAACATCAGTTGTTGTTGAAGTTGCAACAGCCACGTAGCATGCATAAAGTTAAAGGTATATGAAATATCTTGGGTTGTTTTGCATGCCATCGTGTCTGGTGGGGCAGTCAGGGCATTTAGGGGGGCATTGCCCCCCCTCATGCCTATGCCTAGATCCGCCCCTGGTCTGAGGCCTGTTTTTCACGCCGGACAGTCAGTCACGGCACGCAAATTCCTTGACTTGTTCAATCCAGTTTTTGTCGTTGTTGTTCTCATTTTTAAGGCGATGTTGTTTCCATCTTTTGTTTTGATCCTGCAGTCAGCCATATGTTTTTTCTCCTTGACATTTTCCTCTTTAAACGCCATCATTTTCCACTGGTATGCATTGCAATCTGCGGTGGTGGGCGACAGCTGGGAGCAGAGGACTCAGTAAACATGCAGACATTATAGGAAAATATAGTTCATATAGTATGACAGGACAGTGCTGTATACATACCGCACATACATTACAGAAAGCAAAATAAGTGATGTGGCTGGGCAATCCCACACATATACAGACAAGATAAGATGTGATCACAAAACATGAAATAATAAAACATGATTGAATTAAAAAAAATCTAGTATATTTGCTACTGAAATCAGTAAAGTAGAAGTAAAAGTATCGAAAACTCAACATGCTCAAATGCCTCAAAATTATACTTTAACCCTTTGAGTCCTAAACGCGTTTTATCATTGAAAAATAGCAGATCAACAAGCTCATGTCACCGAGTGGCGCGACATGAGCATGTTGTTCTATGAAAAATTGGAAAATGTGCTGCAAATCTCTGAATATTTATTCTGGAAGCCAACATTTTTAGCTCAATTTTTGCTTCTGGTATCACTAGAACAATCTTTTGCCCCGTTTTCAGATGGGGTCTGCAGGCCAAATATGGATAATTCTGGTGTCCTTGCTGGCCTTGGACAAGCACACATTTTTTCAGAAAAACTAGAATCAAAAACTATAGAATCTGTGTCAAATGTTCTAGTGTCAAAAAGGAGATCCTACATCAGAAACTATATTTAGTGTCAATAACTAGAATCTAGTGTCGGAAACTACTGTAGAAGTGTCAACGCTAGAATGTTGCTGCAGCTATAATCTGGTGTCAAACTACTGTATAATTGGTGTCAGGAACACTGTAACTCTGGATGTCAGGAACTACTGTAAATCTGTGTCAAACTACTGTATAATCTGGTGTCAGGAACTACTGTATAATCTGGTGTCAGGAACTACTGTATAATCTGTGTCAGAACTACTGTATAATCTGGTGTCACTACTGTATAATCTGGTGTCAGGAACCTACTGTATAATCTGGTGTCGAAAAATCGAGGGCAGGAACAATGGTAAAGATGGCAACTTCATATTGTACAAACACTGTGTTTGTAAACAGATAAAAACAGATTCCAACTCCACCTCACCTCCACTCTATTGGCTCATTATGAATCTGCTGGAGACTGCTGTGCTGTGATTGGCTAAAATGCTGCCTCACCCTACACCAGGGGTTTTCAACAGGTGGTCCGGGGACCACCAGTGGTCCCTGAGAGGGTTCCAGGTGGTCCCCAGGCTAAATGATGGAAAGTTGGCTAACCAGATGTAACTCTTGAGAATGTTACACTCTCAAGAGTTAAAATATTTATCTGAATTAGCACTACTTAATTAAGAAGTCTACACTGTTTTGTTTGCAAAATCCAGACTGGAATTGTGAACAAAACCAAAAGAATTCTTTAGTTTTAGGTTCTTTGGGGCAAAAATGTACTCAAATGGTGGTCCGTGGCTCAAATCCTGAATAAATGGTGGTCCCTGGTGTCAAAAAGGTTGAAAACCACTGCCCTACACAAACCCCCACCCCCCTCACAAATTAGCACCGTCTTCCCTGAGCCCGACAAATGTTTTGTTTTCATCATGTTTTGTTGACAACAAACCGTCTGCTGGACGAAGCAAGCAGCATCAAAGTAGAAGCAACGTAGCGGGGAAAAATAGGCAGAAAATATATTTATGGCTAAAAAGTATAGGTTTCACTGAAATCAGCAAAGTAAAAGTATCGAAAATCTAACATGCTTAAGTATAGTACAAATACAATATACAAAATTATACTGTACATCTTGGTGCGTGTTCATTAAACACCTGAGGCCTCTTAGTCATTTGCATCTTTTCAAGACAAGTCTGTTTGTCTTGTCTGTGCATGTGTGTGCTGTAGGGTGACCAGATGTCCCTCTTTGCGTGGGACAGTCCCTCATTTTCAAGATTTTCCCACAAATTGTGAGACTGTCCCACATTGTGACTGACAGACATCAGTGTTCAAAATGCCCCAAATAATTGTAGTGCCCTAACTAATAGTTGGATTTCTGTATCATTCTTGCTTTTTTTTTTTTTTTTTTTTTTTTTTTTTTAAGAATCCCCTGCATGGTACCACTATATTTCCACACTCACTCTAGAGAGGCCACATCGCATACTGTCGTATCAAAAATAGCGTTTTGAGATTGTAGATTGGCTATTTTTGATTTTAGATCAGCTGTTTTTGCTGTATGTAAAATGGAATCCTGAAATATTTTTGAATATTGACATCAAAATTTGCTCACTACATTTTGTCCCGTTTCCCCACTCGACTTGTCCCACACATGCAACACTTCTGTTCCTCAAAGAAACAGTTTGGATCTGGTCACCCTAGTGTGCTGTAGACATGTGCCAGGGTATGTGTCCATGCACAGTGCCTCAGCATAAGCGTGTGTGTGTGTATACTGTCATGTGATTATTCTCCACGTGCAGGAATGTGCAGCAGCAATATTAGTGCAGTGAGTCATCAGAAAACACTGGTTCTCAACATGTGGGTTGGACAGCAGGGGCAAAATCCAAAAGCGCCCTCGCCCGCGGGCGCCCGGTTTCAAAGCGGGCGCCCGGTTTCACAAAAACGGGTGCCCGGTTTCACATAAACGGGCGTCCGTTTTCAAAAGCGGGCGCCCGTTTCAAAAGGTAATGGTTAGGGTTAGGTTTAGGCATAGGTTTACTGAGGTTAAGTTTAGGGTTAGAGTTAGGTTTAGGCATAGCCTAGTTTTACTGGGGTTATGTTTAGGGTTAGGGTTAGTTTAGGCGAAAACGGGCGCCCGCTTTTGAAAACGGGCGCCCGCTTTTGAAAACGGGCGCCCGTTTTTTGTGAAACCGGGCGCCCGTTTTTGTGAAACCGGGCGCCCGCTTTTGAAACCGGGCGCCTGCGGGCGAGGGCGCTTTTGGATTTCGCTGGCTCTCGGTTTGGGACCCCACCAGGGGACCCCCAGTTCAAATCTGGTCATTTATTGTTCGGCATGCAGTTCTATTTGGAGGAAAGAGGGTGGGTAAATATCAGGGTAAATACCACCCGTTTTCCCTCTTAACCGTTTTTCCTCAGTGTTAAGTGTAGCAAATTCTACCTATTTTCAATATTTTGTCATTATTAACTACTATAACTTGTGTTGTGTTGTGTTGTGTTGTGAGAGTTCATCCCCATTCCGTGTTTCCTAGAAATGGAGTTCTGAAAAAAAAAAATCATTGACATGGTGAAAGGCATCTTGATGACATCATCACGTTAATGATTTTTTTTTTTTTTTTTAGGACCTTTTTTTCTAAGAGTGTTCATGAAATGATAAATAATCGGCCGGTGAATCGACAATGAAAACAATCGTTATGATACATTTTCAGGGTGGGTTTCCCCATGTTCAACCATGCATTCATTTGAGGGATAGCGCGGCTTCGAAAAGCTCCAGCCATGGGAAATCCTGGCTGTCAGCACATGATCGCGTTTAATGCGCTGCTTTAATGCCACCTCGGCTTTCAGGTAGAACTAGTTAGAGAGAAACGTATCACGAGTCAGAGTGAGGCGACATCCAGGGGCGGATTGGCACAAATTTTCCCACCGGGACAATTTTGCCTCTGCCAGGCCACCCTGGAGGAGGGGGGGAGGCTGCTGGTTAACCAGATGTAACTCTTTGAGAGCGTAAAAATGAAACCAAATGGACCCTTGCGGGTCCATTTGGTTTCATTTTTACACCCCACAAGAGTTAAAATATTCATCATGTGAATTAGCCCAACTTAGTCTACACAACTAGAGAATGTAGAAGATTATGGTCATTTTGATCTGTATGTTCCAGGCGAGCATCTAGCACATTCTCTAGTGCATTTTGGAAGTGCCACTAGTGCATTTTGATCTGTCCAGGCCACTAGGTGGCGCAGGCCACCGGGAAAACTCCCTGTACTCCAGATGGCCAATCCGCCCCTGGCGACATTTGCATGTGAGCGGAGCGCCGCGCTGCCTGACAGACGTGGGAAAAAGACCTGCAGCGTGGCGGTTGTGAGGTTGCAGAGAAGTTGCAGCCTGAGGCTGAACACATACTCGATTGTCAGGGCCGGATCTAGGCATGGGCATGGGGGGGGGGCATGACTGCCCCACCGAACATGGTGGCAACCCAAATTTCAAAGATATTTCAAATGAATGTGCTTATATTTAAAATGATTTGAAACACTACGACTGCTACTAACTAACTACAGCTGTGGCACCACTAAACCAACAGCATTTCATCATTGAAAACAGAAAACTCTCTGAGTCAGACCTTTAGCTTTATGCATGCTGCGTGTCTGTTGCAACTTCAACAACAACTGATGTTATTATTGATGCTTATACTTGCCCAATAAAAGTCCTGTAACCGAAAATACTATGGTTGCGGTTTGGCGATGAAGCCGCCCCCATATGATTTTCTCTGCCCCCCCCCACCCCCCAATTGGGAAATGTTACATCCGTCCCTGTAAATTACATTACTTAAGTAAAAGTATCCATATTGGAATGTACAATTACTCTGTTATTTTCAATTCAAGGGAACTTTATTGGCATGAGAAAACAAATGTTTACGGTACATTGCCAAAGCAAGTGTCCCAAATATAATAGAATAAACACAGTTGAAAATGGGGGAAAGTAGTAAAAAGTACACACCATTTCAGCATCAAATGTAATAAAAGCACACGAAAAACAGCTATTTTCAAAAGGACACATAGATCTTCTGCAGTGGTTTGGGATAAATGTACAATATTTGGATCCTAGTTAACAGTGGGGTAGAAGCATTGAGTATTTGAATTATCCAGTGAGGTTATGAATGAATTCAAAAAACTAAATAATGCATACATGTCCTGAGTCAGTGGTTTTCGGGGACCACCAGTGGTCCTAGAGAGGGTTCCAGGTGGTCCCCAGCTAAGTTGTTTAACCAGATGTAACTCTTGAGAACGTAAAAATTAAACCAAATGGACCCTGGCGGGTCCATTTGGTTTCATTTTTACACTCTCAAGAGTTAAAATATGCATCATGTGAATTAGTCCAAGTGTAAATCTTTAGTTTTGGGGTCTGTGGGGCTAAAATATCCTCAAATGGTGGTCCGTGGCTCAAATCCTGAATAAATGGTGGTCCCTGGGATGAAAAAGGTTGAAAACCCCTGTCCTGTCACAAGGAGCTCATGAAAATGAAATGGAGTGTTGCTTTGTTTTGTTTCTCCCATGCACGTGGGACTCCTGCCAGCGTAACGCGCTGCCTGCAGGAATGCACCCATTCAGGCTTTGTTGGGAGTCAAATGGGCTCTGGGGCTGCAGGGCGATTGTGTGCAAAGACTGCAAGTGTGTCAAAATGCGTGCATGCTTTTGTGCACATTATACGCGGCGCGGCATGCGCATTGTGCGTGTAATAATGTATGCCAACGGGGCATACTTGCATGCGCTCAAAAATAAACAAGCAGGGGCCCGCATTCATTAAAAAAACAAAAAACAAAAAAAAAAAAAACAACCATCGGCGTACCACAATCCGATGGCATACATGAAATGACATTTTGGTAGTATTTCGCGCCACCAGGTCACCATGTTCGAACACCTGCTTTCGACTGTTTATCAAGCGATTATTCCCAGTAGGTTGCTGATCAAGCCCATCTTCTCGACCTACCGCATGTCTGGGAACCAGTGGCGACATTAAGGTTCATCAGCCATGGGTGGCGATATCAAAAGGGCCCTCTCAGCGTGCACTCACACATGCACACATAGAGGTGTTTGTCAGATAATTTGGATCATTTGGGAAGGCTCTCTTTTACGGTCTATATTCTCGTCCTATGCCACCTTGACTAATAAAAATCAACAAGCAACATTACATTATAAGGTTGAATACTAATAGCCAGAAAATTATAACAAGAGTCTACCAATCAGCCAACCATGCATGCTATGGATAAGCAGGTGAAGATGAATGGATGTATTTAGATAAATGTATTTTGATAGATGAATACAGACATCCCACCCTAGAAAAAACTAAAATATATTAACATTTAGGCTATGCCACACATGATAAGTGTTATATCAGGATATTAACATATCCTACCATAGATTATATGGTTGCAGTGGCTGTTTTTTTAATCAGTAGAGTCAGTAGGATTGTTATTTGGTTACAGTTCCTGTCACCTATGTTTTAAAGCTAAATTAAAATATATGATAAACACATAAGATAAACATATTAACCTCTTTGTGATTTTATATTGAGGACTTATAAATAGCTCTTGATTATATTAAGATTATATTTTATAAATATAATTGATTATATATAGGCCTAGAGTAAAATAGATTATACTGTGCAAACAGACTGAGATCATGTAATTAGCTCCATATACACAGCTGTGTCGTATTCCATATTATAAGAACGGGGAATCCCCGATACGCACGGCACGGGGCACAGAGACAGTGATGGAGAAAATGCGAAAATTTCCCCTCTCCTTTTGTGTGATAAATGCATACTATAAACGCACGACCTATATAGCAACTGAAAATATACTTGGATATACTTGGACCACACTTGGAATTATTGAAATCGGGTGAGAATGGCCTGAGAGTTTTTAGATTGGAATCTCAAAAAAATCTCAGCGGACTTTCAAAAGGTAAGCACAGAGTCGAGCAGCAGCGAGCCAGCGACAACTCCGTTCTCTTAAGTGGCCAGTCCAAGGGCGGCCATTCTACATGGACTTCTATTGAGGATCGCAGCTTTGACACTAGCCATCTTTGTACGTCTGACTGTAATAAGTTTGCTGTTTTTTAGATGAAAGTAAAGTGACATTAGCTCATCTCCCGTATGCTGCTCGCTGGGCCCCACGCGACAAGATATATTTTAATAAAAGGAGAAGGAAAAAAGTCTGTTTGGGCCTCGGGGCCCCCCAGAGTGGCGATGGGGCCCATGGGTGCCACGCACCCACGCACCCATTATAAATGACGTTAGTGCTGGGAACCGACTGGCGCCATTGGTATTACCCATTTTTGAGTAATCTCCTCCAATGTGATGAGGTCAGAGGTTCGATTCCTGTCCGTGTCCCAGGGGCGGATCACCCAAATGCCCCCAATAAACACTATATTTGAAATTAAATACTTATATTTGAAACTATCTGAAACACTACTACTGCTACTAACTAACTACAGCTGTGTCACCACTAAACCAACAGCATTTCATCATTGACATTGACATTAACAGAAAACTCTCTGAGTCAGACCTTTAGCTTTATGCAAGCTGCGTGTCTGTTGCAACTTCAACAACAACTGATGTTATTATTGATGCTTACTGTATACTTGCCTATTATTGATGCTTATACTTGCCTATTATTGATGCTTATACTTGCCTAATAAAAGTGCTCTAATGGTATGGGTGCGTCTTCATGAAGCCGCACTCATACCATTTTCTCCTGCCCACCCCAATTGGGAAATGTTAGCTCCGCCCCTGCCGTGTCCTGTTCCAATGTGTCACCACCAAAGGGGCCACATAGATCCTTGTGTCTGTCTATCTGTCTGTCTGACCATGTCTAACCTGTGTTCTGCCTGTCTGTCTGTCTGTCTGACCTGTGCATGGCGACAGACAGGAATGAGAGGAATGCATGTCTCATATCTGCTGGTCGCCTCACCATTCCTGGCATAGCCGCCAAGACCAAAGGAGATGAAAGGAGGAGATTAGTAGAAGGATGTGAGGGGGGGACACAGACAGACCGACAGACAGACAGACAGACAGACAGACAGACAGACAGACAGACAGACAGACAGACAGACAGACAGACAGACAGACAGACAGACAGACAGACAGACAGACAGACAGACAGACACATGGTGACCTCATGGCTTTAATATTGGTATTCTCTGTCTGTACTTTGACAAACACCAGAACATCCACTTGGTAACAGATATTCCAGTAGTCAATATTAAGTTATATGAAACCTGTGTGTGTGTGTGTGTGTGTGTGTGTGTGTGTGTGTGTGTGTGTGTGTGTGTGTGTGTGTGTGTGTGTGTGTGTGTGTGTGTGTGTATCCGTGCTTGCGCGCGTGTGTGTGTGTGTGTGTGTGTGTGTGTGTGTGTGTGTGTGTGTGTGTGTGTGTGTGTGTGTGTGTGTGTGTGTGTGTATCCGTGCTTGCGTGCGTGTGTGTGTGTGTGTGCGTGTGCGTGCGTGCGTGCGTGTGTGTGTGTGCGTGCGCTCTTGTCTGGGTGACACTAGACAGCAGCAGATATTAAAGGCTGATTGCATGCCGGAAAAAGAATCCTTCCACAAAATGAGAAACTCAAGACAGACCAACAAATCCAATTAAATGCCGTGTTGGTGAAACAAATGGAATTCAGTGGACAGGAACACATTAAAGGGACAGTTCACCGTTGTTTTATCATTCAGTTGTGATCAGTGTTGTGAATAACGCCCTTACAAGTAACGCCCTTACAGTAAGGGATTACTTTTTTCAGTAACTTCTAACGTAACTCCTTACATTTCTCAAATTCATAACGGCATTATGATTAGTGTACCATCGTTACTATCATTACTCCACGGCGGCGGCAGGACTCGCTGCACTGTGTGCTGTCTGTCTTCTTCAGCTCGCTTCTTCACTGAGTATATTGAATAGAGAAGGCACCGAAGGAAAGTTCCCCTCTCGTCCACTTGCATTGTTTCCTCCGGATGCCTGATCTAGTTTTAATATATCTATGTGTGTAACGTGACAAGTATAAGCCAATCAGAGCCAGTCTTATTCGTCGAGCAGAGCAGAGCCATCTAGTAGAACAGCTGCGACATTGAGGGGGCAGAAAAAAATGCTTATGATCCCATAGACTTAAATGCATCCGGTAACCTCGGTTGTCCCAATTCAATAGAAGTGTATATAGATGAGCCGCCATTGAAGTGGGCCCATGAAGTGAACAGAGTTTTCGCGTAACTAAAGGCTCTGGCCTAGCACACAGACACAGCTGTGTTTTTTGCTACTGCGCACACACTAGCATTTGAGCTGCGGTAAAATACGCTCTCGGACGCAATGATACGAGGACGACAGCGTGACTGGAGCCTTTGCAGCGTGGATATATAAACACTATTTTACATTCTTGCTGGTAAAGCAGGGGTTTTCAACAGGTGGTCCGGGGAGGATTCCAGGTGGTCCTCACACTAAATGATGGAAGTTGGTTAACCAGATGCAATTCTTTGAGAGTGTAAACATGAAACCAAACGGACCCTTGCGGGTCCATTTGGTTTCATGTTTACAAGAGTTAAAATAATCATCATCTGAATTAGCCCAAGTCTACACAAGTAGAGAATGTAGAAGTTTAATGGTTCTTTAGATCTGTATGTTTGACTGTTTTGTTTTTGAAATCCAGCCTGATATTGTGGACAAAAGAAAATACATCTTTAATTTTGGGGTCTGTGAGGCCAAAATGTCCTCAAATGGTGGTCCGTGGCTCAAATGCAGAATAAACAGTGGGCCCTGGTATGAAAAAGGTTGAAAAAGACTGTGGTATAGGACGTGGACGAAAACAAAAACATTGAGGTGAAGTGTAGACAGCAAGCATTGTCCTCAGCAAAGAAAATCTTAATACAGCCCATGCTCAGCATGCTGCCATTAAAGGGGAATTCCAACCCCTTTTAAAAAAAGGTCCTAAAAGAAAAATCATTAACATGGCGAAACACAACCTCCATTCCTAGTAAACACAGAATGGGGAGATCTTTATCTTGTCCACGCAACATCTCTAAGGCATATTAATGTCAGTAAAATGTTGAAAATGGGAAGAATTTCACTTTAAACTTGTAAGCACGAATAGTTACAGAAAAACACCCCTTTTTTGTATGTTTTTTAAAAAAAAGTAAAGTAAAGTAAAGTAACGCCCTTACTTTCATAATTTAGTAAGGAATAAAGTAACTAGTTACTTTTTCAGGGAAGTAACTATAACTATAATTCCCTTACTTTTTAAAAGTAACTTCCCCATCATTGAGTTGTGATGCTCTGGTTAATATGCATGTCAACATGCAGTGACCAATGTGTAGATTTTGCTTATGTGACACCAACATCATGCCTTTTACTCTGTTTCTATGTAGCTAAATTATTATACAATGTAATCATAGGGTGGTGAACTGTGTGGTTTTGTCGGTTGTTTTAATAGCATCTTCTTCACAATGAAATGGTGCCTGCACAAGTTCTGTAACTGGGAAGGGACAAAGGGGTGCAATTCCCGATCGCTGTGGTGTAGCCAGGTATGGTGTAAGTCCTCTCATTGGCTGCATGGCAGCAAATCAGGTTTGGGGCCTTGAGGTAGGCCCGAAAGCCTATACCACCAGGCCTGGGCCTGGGCCTACCAAATAATTAAAACCAGTCATCAAGAGCTTCAACTCATGATGAACAAAGCCGGGGAGTACAGTGACATTTTTAATTGGGGGGGTCAGGTGATTTCTGGACCTTTTGACTTGCAGGTTTTATTATTCTTATTTTTATTCTTATTTATTATTCTGGGTAATTATTTGGTAAGCTCAGGTCCAGGGCTGGTGGTATAGGCTACATGCTACATGCTGGAGTTCATGTTTCAGACTTAGTGTTAGAGATAGTAAGGACTTTAAGCATACGACGGTGACGCTATCCACCACGGCAACAGAAAGTCAATCAGTGCTCGATTAGCCTGGTCTAGCTCTCAATGATTTTGGCCTTGGGGGGCGGGGGTGTCGTGGGATCCACACGGCGGAAGTGCTGCGCTCTGATTTGATCTCACTAACGTGTCGTCATCCCCGGGCCCCTCCCGCGCCCATCCACTGCTATTCTACGTCACATTATTTAGAGCGACGCCCACCCCGGAAGGTTCACTCCCACTTGAAGGCCACTTTCCAACGTGCGTTAGTCCAGGCTTTCCGTTTTCGCGCAAGGCGAACGAAAATGAAAGCCTGGGTGTCATTACAGGCGTTTCCATTACAGGCGTTTCCATTACAGGCGTTTCTACTACAGCAGAACCTACACCTTAATATAGTGTCTGCAACCTGTCGCTGTTGTAGTCGGCTGTTTTTGCTTAATGATTTTGACAGCTATGGCGATTGCGGCATAGCCCCAGACAAGGGCAGCCGTTGTAAGAAGAGTCTATACTTAAACTGCCTAGTGTCTAGTATCGGCACTGCTCTGTGCTTGCAGTTATGTTTAGGCTTAGATTCTCCCCCGACCTATAAACTAGTAGTCACGACCAGGTTGCAACCATAGTTGCTCACTAGTCGTGAACACAAGCACTATACAGCCACGACCGTGACCAGAAACGGAGTTGCCACCAGTAAAAAGCTGGTCATGACCGGATCGCAACCCCATCGACAGTCGCTGACGGATTTCACTGTCTGTCTCTGTAGCTCTACCAGGGGCGGATTGGCACGTATTTTCCCACCGGGACAATTTTGCCATTGCCAGAACACCCTGGAGGGGCAGCTGGTTAACCAGATGTAACTCTTTGAGAGCGTAAAAATGAAACCAAATGGACCCTTGCGGGTCCATTTGGTTTCATTTTTACACCCTCAAGAGTTAAAATATACATCATGTGAATTAGCCCAACTTAGTCCACACAACTAGAGAATGTAGAAGATTAATGGTCATTTTGATCTGTATGTTCCAGGCGAGCATCTAGCACATTCTAGTGCATTTTGGAAGTGCCACTAGTGCATTTTGGATCTTGGCAGTTGGCAACACTGCCTCCAGCAGCGCGAGCGCAATGCCCTGGCGCACAGGAGTGAACGAGAATATGGCAACTTACTTGAAGGCTCTGGTGTAGGACACCTTTTCTTTTTTGAAGGATAGAAACACTAGTTTGCCTGGCCTGGGCCTGGCGCCCTGGCCTGCCCTGGACTTTAAAAAAAAAAAAAAAAGAAAAAAAAAAAAAAAAAAAACTGTCCAGGCCACTAGGTGGCGCAGGCCACCGGGGAAACTCCCTGTACTCCAGATGGCCAATCCGCTCCTGAGCTCTACTGTTTGTTTCTGGAAGCTGTATCTCTGATCTGTCTCTGGAGTAGCTGACCAGGTAGTATTGACGAGACGTCATTGAGAAACTGAAAACACGGCGCATGAAGCTCCTTCTAATGCACACACACACTGACCGACAAACTGTTCAACAAACCTCTCAGGTATTTCCTGAGGAATATAGGGGGATTGTGTGTGTGCTTTTTTTCCCCGGGAAGTATGTTTTTATGACTTTCCAGAAGTTGGTTTCCGGCAGGTTTAGATAAGATACTTGGGAAGTATCAACATAGCAGTGGCTGACTAAGTAGGAATAAGCTATCCAAGCAGCTGTTTCATCCGCTACGAAAATGGAGAGACGGCGAGTGCTAAAAAACGGCAGTGGCAGCCGCTGGGGAATAGTCAGTGCCGCCGGTAGTGTTTTATCAAGCAACTAATCATCCAACCCTTACCCTAAACATAACCTTAACCAAAACCCAATATAACTGCAAGCGCGGCGCAATGCGCAACCAGCATGCGCCGTTCCTGCCGCAACTTGACAGTCTGTCAAGTTGCTCCACCACTGATACATCTAGAGCAGTTATACTGAATTAGGAAATATCGACAGAGAGAGAGAGAAACAGAACTAGGTACAGAGTCAGTGAACACAGTCTTGCAATCGAGAAAGGCTACTAGAAACAGGCCTGTTTTCTGAGAAAATGTATCCACTGCACACAAAATGAAGTGGAAACCGAACTACACTTCCTAACTATCTGTCCACTGTACCAAGACATCAGACACATACTGTCCACTGTACCAAGACATCAGAGACACATACTGTCCACTGTACCGAGACATCAGAGACACATACTGTCCACTGTACCGAGACATCAGAGACACATACTGTCCACTGTACCGAGACATCAGAGAGACATACTGTCCACTGTACCGAGACATCAGAGAGACATACTGTCCACTGTACCGAGACATCAGAGACACATACTGTCCACTGTACCAAGACATCAGAGAGACATACTGTCCACTGTACCGAGACATCAGAGAGACATACCCACATACCCACAGACCCCCCCCCCCAAACTAAACATTTCCTTTGCTTCTGTCCATGACCATTAATCTTCTAGTTGTGTAGATTAGACTAAATGATGAATATTCTAACTCTTGAGAGCGTAAAAATGAAACCAAATGGACCCGCCAGGGTCCATTTGGTTTCATTTTTACGCTCTCAAGAGTTACATCTGGTTAACCAACAGAGCTGGGGACCACCTGGAACCCTCTCAGGGACCACTGGTGGTCCCCGGACCACCTGTTGAAAACCTCTGGTCTAGGGGTTTTCAACCATTTTCATATCAGGGCCCAGTATGGCACTACGATGGTCCATGGCATTTTATACGATCTCAAGAGTTACATATTTTTATTTTTACAATCTCAAGAATTACGGATCTATAAGGATCACCTGTGGTCCTTGAGTGGTCCTTGAGAGATCCAACGTAAAATGAAACCATTTGGTTTCATTTTTATGATCTCAAGAGTTACAATTTTTTATGATCTCAAGAGTAACAGATCTATAAGGGTCCATTTGGTTACCAACTTAGCTGGGGACTACTGGCGTTCCCCAGACCACTGGTTGAAAACTACTGACAATGGCCACTGCTCCCTACAGGAGTAAAGGGTGGGAGAAGATGAAGGTTGTTGCATCGTGTTAATTTACATGTGCGCTCAGACTTCACACTTACAGAACTGTCAGCAAACTATAAGCACTATGAAAATGTCTACCGTTGGTAACACTGCAGTGGGACACATAATAGACCAGAGGCTTAATTACCCCCGTAACGAGTCTCGTTAATATCTCACACTGTCTCTAACTGTATGATGTGGAAAATGCACAGTGGATTCAGTGTGGAACAAAACCCTCCGTGGAACTGCTACCGAGCGCGGCGCGGCCAATGATATTACGAGGCGAGATGATTTATGACTAATGAGATGAACAGCGTGTGAACACCCACTGGTATGATGTGAACTTCAAAGACAAGCAAAGAGAGAGGGAGAAAAAAAACTGCATTGAAACTCTGCGCGGAAAAGCTACTGTACGCCTGCAACACGTTGCACACCCATGGATCCACACTGGCAGACTACGGTCTATTGTTAATGAAACCTGGGATTTTAGCAGTCTATAGTTTGTTCTAAATGTGATTTCGCTTGCAGAGAGTTTATCATTCTGCTCTGTGGTTTATTTGTGGTGAACGTTATAGAACACAACTAACGTTTGTCTTCATAATCGATTCACCGGCCGATTATTTAAACGATTCATCGATAATAATCGGATTATGAGTCTTATATTTAGCGATCGCCTTAAAGGGGGTGTACATACTGTATGTGTCCATTTTTCAGACCTCCATTTCTAGGGAGCACAGAATGGGAGAACATTTTTCATCATGTCCACACAACATCTCTAAGGTATATTAATTAATGACAGTAAAATGTTGAAAATTGTTGACATTTGTTACACTTAAGACTTAACACTTATGGTTAAGTGGGGAAAAATTGGTACAAACTTCAGTGATTAGTTGACGAACCGATTCGATTATGACTGCCTGGTATATGACAGAGTTGGCTGGCCTTCTTTGGCCGATAGGCGAAATCAACAATGGTATCTGTTCATTTTTAAAGCAATCAATGGGACTTTACCCTTGCATATTAAGGCTCTGCTGGATTGGAATCCTGTTACTCATTGGTTCCCATTTATTTAATACTGAAGAACCACCTCAGAAAATATGAATATATATGTCGATCAAAATATCACCATAATAACTGATGTTACAATACGTAGACCTGGCCTTTGTTCCATTACAAAGCCAATACCAGCACAGCTGATTACAAATGTGATCCATCACATTGATGAGTCCATCCGCAAATATTCTGCTGAAGGCTAGGTGTGCTGTCATGCTCATTTTAGACAACTGGAGAGCCTGTTTCAAACAATTGCGTCATCAGAGAAACTACCTGTAGTAATATAAATATTTCATTCCACCTTTCTCTTTTTACTGGGTGACTCCTCTTGAGTACCACCAGCAAGTACCACTGCTGGTAGTGGTAAGCAGTGGTAAATGACCATTAATCTTCCACATTTTCTAACTGTGACTGTGACTAGAATTCACATGATCAGTATTTTAACTCTCGAGAGTGTAAACATTTTTACGCTCTCAACGAGTTAGAGCTGGTTAACCAACTTTCCATCTTTAGCTGGGGACCACCTGGAACCCTCTCAAGGACCACTGGTTTAAAAACCACTGTTTTAGCTCTTTAGCACTGTTTTTGCTCTCCCATTGCATATGCCCACTTTAAACTGTAATTGCAGACTTACCACTTTACCGAGTGTCTTTATGAAAATGTATTAGCTCACACACTAATGAAGTCTTGTTGTTCTGTTATTTATTTGTATTTGTATTTTGCATATTGCTATGAAATTATTGCTTCATGTATAGTATCTCGACGGCAATGCAAATGAGGGAAACCTCCAGGGGCGGATGTAACATGTCCCATTTGGGGAGGGGGGGCAAGAGAACTTGTTGTAGGGGCAAGAGAAAATGGTATGGGTGCGGCTTCATCGCCAGTGTCGCTTCGCGCCACGGGTGATAAAGTCGCACCAATACCATTTTCAGTTACAGGACTTTTATTACGCAATTCAGCATCAATAATAACAACAGTTGCACGCAGCATGCATAAAGCTAAAGGTGACTGACTGATGAAATGCTGTTGGTTTAGTGGTGACACAACTGTAGTTAGTTAGTAGCAGTAGTAGAGTTTCAAATCATTTTAAATATAAGCACTTTAATTTGAAATATCCTTGGTTGTTTAGCATGGCATCGTGTTTGGGGGGGCAGACTGGGTATTTAGGGGGGCATTGCCCCCCCCCCCCCCCCCCCCCCCTACCCCACATGCCTAGATCCGCCGCTGAATGAGGGAAACCTCATGTCTTTTGAGGGTTTGAATGAACGAATAAACCGTATTTAACCAGAAAACCAAATTCATGTGCCTATTCTAAGTACCATGGCTGCTTGGCTCTGGACCACATCCTTCCAAAGCCGTTTTATCCAGTGTTTGTTTTATTTGGGCTCCTCGTCAAATTCCTGTTTGATTTAACCGGTGGTCTGGCGTGTTTAGCCCACACTGGCTAGGCCTCACAATAAACCAAAGCATTATTGCCAACTCCTTCACTAAACACCAGACTGCAGCCTGTGATTAATGTACAAAATGTAACAAACAGCAGGAAACGAATAGGCCTTTGTTAGCAAATTGACTTGTCGTTTTTGGCAGTGGGGCTTCTTTTCCCCCCTCAATTCAGAAAATGTGTTCTCTCTCTCTTCTTTTTGAAGTCATTGCAGGTGATATAATTTACAACTCTGCTGGCAACACCACAATGTCGATATTAATTGATAGTGAATCAGAGAAACCGCAAGCCTGACCTCAGACTGAATTGTCATTTCATTTCACTTCATTATTTAGACTGAAGTCCCTCTCCAACACAGCAGTTTCTGGGATGGGCGTCATCACAGTGATTGAATATAAGAATATTGGGAAAACAAACATTGATATGGCTAATGTGCTAGCCCGTTTGCTAACCAAACAAACACAGCCGACGAGCGTTACTAGCATGTGAACAAAAGCAGTAAAATATGTTGGATGATGATGTTTATACAACCTGGAGCTGCTTTAATCGCTGGAGGAGGCAACACTGTTGAGTGACAGGGCTGTCGGCCAATCAACTGCTGTAGTTGGGTTCAGTGTTGCCAACTTGGCGTATTTGTCACTATATTTAGCTTTTTTCCAGACCCCCCTAGCGCCAGATTTAGTGGAAAAACTCCTGGCGGAAAATCTAGTGCTGTTTTGCTGGTGAGTTGGGGCGAAATTGGTTGACAGGTGCCAGAGAAAACCCTTGTTTTTCACCATTTCTGAAAAACAAGGGACCAAAAAAAAAAAAAAAAAAACAATTGGACCCTTACGGGTCCATTTGGTTTCATTTTACGCTCTCAAGAGTTAAATTATATTTAATTAATTTGGAATTACCAAATCCTCAAGTATGTACACATGAGTAGAAGAATTGCTATTTTGACCAACGTTTTGCCAGTTATCTGTCCTAAATTAGTCCAAAAGACTAAACTCAACATCAAATGGTGGTCCTCAGTGGCTAAAATGTAGAATAAATAGTGGACCTGTCACGCTGGCATGAAAATGGTTGAAAACCACTGCTCATTTTGGAAGTGCCACTAGTGCATTCTGGATTTTGGTAGTTGGCAACGCTGGTTGGGTTTTTAACTAATACCAACGACACTGGAGGGAGGGACACCAGTCCTTGAATCGCAGTGGGAGAAAAAAATATAATGTAGTATTTTCTTACGGTGGCGATTCAGGGCTGGAGCCAGCCAGGCTATGAAACAGCAAAAATTGCATTTGAAACCCATCCCTCTCTCATCTTTCTGTGTCAGTAACTCAGTATATCTTCAGCATGAAGAGACAGAGAGTACAGAGAGATGGAGACGCACTGCCGGGATTCCTGAGGCGACAGGAGGCCTGGTGATTCCGTTGCTTAAAAGCATAGGATGTCTAGACACACTCACTGTAGCTTTATTCATCTGGGGAATGAAAGGCACTTTAATGAGAGACACAGTTACAGACGACGGGATGATAAGAAAAATTAACCCTTTCCCTACTAGTTTAAATAGGCTTATTTGTGAAGAATTGACTTATCAAAATGAAAACAGCAACATGTACTATGTATTGCAAGGGTTTTCAACCTTTTTCATCTCAGGGACACTATTTATTCAGGATTTGACCCAGGGACCACCATTTGAGGATATTTCTAGACCCACAGAACCCCCAACTAAAGATTTCTTTTGCTTCTGTCCATGACCATTAATCTTCTAGTTGTGTAGATTTGGATTCATTCGCATGGTGGATATTTTAACTCTTGAGAGTGTAAGAATGAAACCAAATGGACCCGCAAGGGTCCATTTGGTTTCATTTTTACGCTCTCAAGAGTTACATTTGGTTGAACAACTTAGCTGAGGACCACCTGGAACCCCCTCGGGGACCACAGGTGGTCCCCGGACCATCTGTTGAAAAGCCCTGATGTATTGTATCGTTTTGCAATGCAAATAATCGCTATTGAAACAATTTCTTTTCAGATAATTGGTTGCAATAATACTAGCTTACATTATTTTTTTAAATAAAAAAAATGTTTTTTTATTACTTAGTTTAAAACAATGTCAATATATTTTAAATAGACATTGATTCCAAATCATTGAATCGTATAGTATCGGCAGAAGGACCCAATATGGTCCATGTATCATATCATCAACCATGTATCGTGATACGTAGCGGATCGCTGTTATAGTGTAAATGTATTGCTACACCCCTACTGCTGTGCCAATTGTTGCATTATGATCAGCAATGGACGTACAGACTGCACACATGCAACATGCACGCGCACACCCGACGATTTTGATCATTTCTACAGGTGAGTGGGACCTGACGTTAGCCGATCATGCTAAAAACACGCTAACGACATA
>CM076976.1:1835200-1837700 GCA_039105355.1 Benthosema pterotum | reverse complement strand
TTTCCAAAATGCACTAGAATGTGCAAGAGCAGTGGCTTTCAACATTCATACGAGGGCCCACTATTTATTCTGTATTTTAGCCATGGAGGACCACAATGTTGAACAAATATGTTCTGTTTACATAACAATATACTGTACTTTGATTTTTTTTAAGTAAAATTGATGTTGCGATACAGTTACTATTGTAACACCTAATACCCTCACATGCAGGTCCACTGCACGTCCCAAACGCACTGCGCACACACACACACACACACACACACACACACACACACACCACACACACACACACACACACACACACACACACACACACACACAACACACACACACACCACACACACACACACACACAACACGTGGTGACAGGCCTAATCCTTGTATGCATTGCACATCAGCGCCGGATCTAGTCATGGGCATGGGGGGGCAATGCCCCCCTAAATGGCCTGACTGCTATGCACATGCACCAAACATGATGGTATGCAAAACAACCAAAATTTGTTGAGACATATTTCAAATTAACATGTTTATTATTTAAATGATTTGAAACACTACCACTGCTATTAACTAACTGCACTTGTGTGACCACTAAACCAACAGCATTTCATCATTGAAAACAGAAAACTCTCTGAGTCAGACCTTTAGCTTTATGCATGCTGCGTGTCTGTTGCAACTTCAACAACAACTGTTGTTGTTATAAGTCCTGTAACTGAAAATGGTGTGGGTGCGGCTTCGTCGCTTCGCGCCACGGGCGATGAAGCCGCCCCCATACCATTTTTGCCTGACCCCCCCCCCCCCCCCCCCCCCCCCCAATTGGGAAATGTTACATCCGGCCCTGTTGCATAGGAAGTGTGTTGAATACAGAGGCGTCAGGAGATGGAAGCAGGCCTGGGCCAACAGCACACACTGTGTGTGTGTGTGTGTGTGTGTGTGTGTGTGTGTGTGTGTGTGTGTGTGTGTGTGTGTGTGTGTGTGTGTGTGTGTGTGCTACAGTGATTTACAGCCCTCGGCTGCCCTCCCCCCCCCCCCCTCCCTCCCTCTCATCACCTCTGACCCTCTGGACAAATATAGAGCCAGAATGTTGTTTTTGTCTGCTGAAAAAACACTACATTTTTAAAGAGCTTCTACTTTCACATTTATATTCATGCAAGACATTTATGATCAAATATTGTCCTATTATACTAACATCTGTTATACAACATATCCGTTCTACACCCTGTTTAGTTGAACTTACACGTGTATTTCATGGTCTTTTCTTGTCTTACCGACATTCTCGGTAAAGCGCTTTGGTCAACTCTGATCTTTTAAAATATGCTTTATAATTTAAAGGTAATAGGTCAACTTTTTATACCAAAATCAAAATATATAGCTATATGTTTTGCATTTTCCCCCTCTATGTTGCTTCTACTTCGATGCTGCAGCTGTTTCCCTGCTGACAGACACTTGCTTTCTCCTGCAGACGGTCCAGAACTTTGTTGTTGCCAACAAATCATGAAAACAAAACATTCGTCAGGCTCAGGGACAAGGCGGAGCTAATGTGTGAGGGGGTGTGGGGTGAGGCAGCGTTTCGGCCAATCACAGCACCACAGTCCCCAGCAGATTGTCACCATTGCATGTTCATCATCTCCAAATGAGAAAATATCCACAAAGGCCGAAAATGAGTGACACGAAAAGCAATCAATCGCCTATTTGAATTGGAATGATTCCATGCGTACCACATGGTGGTCAGATGCTGAGGTCACTGCACTGGACCAAACCGGGTTGTGGAAGGTTAATAAAAGCTTAGTACTGACAGCACTGACTGCAGACTGCAAGAGACTGGGATACACCTGGTCGCAGATGGAAAAGAACGCCAGTGACCGAGAACTTGGAGGACCCTTGTCGACGGCCTATACCCCAGCAGGGGTGTTAGGCGTAAGTAAGTAAGTAAGTAAGTACTGACAGCATCATCAGCATTTGACATTCATTTCAAACACACGCCCTGCAGTGCTATTATCTACTTTATCAATACTGAGATCACTGGATCGCACACGACTGCCATTGGCTCGGAAGCGGCTCTAGGAAATGCCTCTTGCATCTGACCTGTCCAAGTCTATTTTCATCCTGAATCCCAGGAAGGGCGAAGAGCAGCAACGACTACAGACCACGTCGCAACCAGCTCATGAATCCACTCGCGACCAGGTGACAAATCTACTAGCGACGAGGTAGCAAATCCACTTGCGACCAGGTAGCAAATCCACTAGCAACCAGGTGGCAAATCCACTCGCAACCAGGTGACAAATCTACTAGCGACGAGGTAGCAAATCCACTCGTGACCAGGTGACAAATCTACTAGCGACGAGGTAGCAAATCCACTCGTGACCAGGTGACAAATCTACTAGCGACGAGGTAGCAAATCCACTCGTGACCAGGTGACAAATCTACTAGCGACGAGGTAGCAAATCCACTCGTGACCAGGTAGAACAAATTACTAGCGAGCGCCAGGTAGCAAATCCCAAAT
>CM076976.1:1811203-1834700 GCA_039105355.1 Benthosema pterotum | reverse complement strand
CAGTAGTAGTGTTTCAATTCATTTTTTATAGAAGCACTTTAATCTGAAATATCTTTAGTGGGGCAGTCTGGGCATTGGGGGGGGGGGGGGGGGGGGGGGGAATTTGCCCCCCCATGCCCATGCCTAGATCCGCCCCGCAGTGCATGTTCCACCCATTCCTGGCCTAGTTGACCGGAGTCCCCAGGGCTCTGAGCTAGGCCTTCTCCTGTTTTCGCTCTACACTCACAACATATTTCAAGTAAAAAATAATACCCAATCCAAGAGCTTTACTTGCAATGTTGTCTATTTTTTCGCTGAATATTCGAGCCAGAATAGGGAATGCTCTGGGGGCTCAATTGGTTAATAAGTTATGTAATAGCTTTTGGCAGCTAAAAAAAAAACTGCTTCAAAACCTTTTTTATGCTCTTCCAGTGAAGAACAGAGAGGATGATTTGAAGTGATAGTGAGAGCAGCCAGAGGAATGCTTCAAACAACACGCGCCGCCCCAAACCTTCACTTAATTTCATTAACTAGCTTTAACTATTGAAAAATAGCAGATCTACAAGCTCGTATCGCGCCACGAGTGGCGCGATACGAGCTTGTAGGTCTACTATTTTTTGGAAAATCCTTAAAACATGGTGCAAATCTTTGAATATTATTTTCCGTCGGAGCGAACGGTATTAATCCATTTTTAGTGGGAACCTCTGGGTGCTCTAAGTCCAGGGTTTTCAACCTTTTTCATACCAAGGCCCACTATTTATTCAGCATTTGAGCCACGGAGGACCACCATTTGATGACATTTTAGCCCCAACAGGCCCCAAAACTAAAGATTTATTTTGTTTTTTTTTCCACAATTCCAGGCTGGATTTGGGAAACAAACAGTCAAACATACAGATCAATTCCACATTCCACATTCTCTAGCTGTGTAGAGTTGGACTAATTCAGAATATTCTCTTGAGAGTGTGAAAATGAAACCCTTGCGGGTCCATTTGGTTTGGTGACGCAAACATGACACACTTTACTTCCGTTAGTAGCGTAATGACTATTATAATGTTATGTCTTTTTTATGTTCAGTTCATAAACTTAAAGGGATATTTCACTTTCAATAAAACCTTTAGTTGTTTTGTCATCTACTAAGGCTTATGTGAACACCACAGTCAGTTTATAAGTTACTCCATTCAGTGTGATGTTTGTAAACAACTTCCGCCAAACATTACTGCAACGATAAGAACAAACGTTATTTTTTCGTTCCGAACCGGTTCAGGAACGATATTTTGGTGCTGGAACGATTACAAGAACGAAAACGTTAAATATAGATCTAACCGAACCATTCCTGAACCGTTCTGAAAAAATAATTTCGTTTTTCAAGCCCTGGGGGATTGTGGATTCCCTTTTAGCCTTTCTTTTCGTTTACATTTCTTTTTAAAATCTCATTTTGGAAGAAAGAAAAAGATCCACACCGGAGAGGACTAAATAATAACACAATGTTTTACGAATAAATGAAAACACCAAGCAGCCAGTGAACTGAAACATTCAAATTAAAAGTGGATGATTGACAGCTGCTGTGAATAGCATTAATGCAGAACTGCCTAGAAGATGCAAATCAAATGCAGATGTGGAGACAGGCCTGAGTCATTATCATCCATCAACAGCAAGCAAAACAAACAGATTTCATTTACTTTAAGATCAACACATCTCTTTCTACGTTTATTGCTGCCTAAAAAACGTCTGCAGTGTGAGTGGAAGTGAGTTTGAGCAAACAACATGTTAACGTCTCTAACATATCCTTGTAAATCATTAAGAGTGGGTTGCCAGAGGACTGGTGGTAAAAGCACACATACCACATACCAGGCTCAAATGTAGCCTGTAGTCGTGGGTTTGAATCCTGAAAACAGTTGTTTTCAGTACATCTCCAGTCTCCAACACTATTCAAATAAAGATAGAAAGCACCCCAAACAAATATCTTAAAGGTATACTAGGAAAGTTTTTTTTTTTTTTATTAAAAACAAACCTTAAATTTGATATCCATTGTCAGTGTTGCCAACTGCCAAAATCCAAAATGCACTAGTGGCACTTCCAAAATGCACTAGAATGCGCTAGAGCAGTGGGTTTTCAACCATTTTCATACCAGGGCCCACTATTTATTCTGCATTTTAGCCACGGAGGACCACCGTTTGATGTTGAGTTTAGTCTCTCAGACTAATTTAGGAGGAATAACTGGCAAAATGTTGGTCAAAATAGCAATTCTTCTACATTTTCTAAATATGTAGATTCTTGAAAATTAGGTAATTCAGATGTTTAAATATAATTTAACTCTTGAGAGCGCGACATTTTTACGATCTAAAGAGTTACAGCTCTATGAGGGTCCACTTGGTTACCAATGGACCTTTCTAGGAAGGAAGGAGGACTCTATCATAGGAGGAAAAATGGTGAAAAACGATGGTTTTATTTCTGAAGTTGGCAACACTGATCGTGACTGGCATATTTGTCACAGCCATTCCCTGAATTTCAGGCCTCAAAGGCAGTTCTAAATATGCTTTCTATCGGAAAATGATGGGGGTGTCTGATTGGTCCTTGATTCTACGACCAATCAGAATGCGACTTAAACACGGGATGCTGGGAAATGTAGGACTCGATTTAAAACCTGCAGTACCGGCAGTGACCACCAGTCAAAGTTACCTAGTACCCCTTAAACATGAATAAATACACTAAAAATATATACTAATAATATCAGTGTGAGTGATGTGTGAATTGGAACATACCCCAGCCAATCAGGATGTACCACCAGAAGTACTTCTTCTCTGAGAAGAAGGAGACGGCCAACAGGGCGTGGAGATACAGGCCTTCCACCAGCAGCCAGAAGAAGCTGGCCATGATGCCATACTGGAAGAACACCACCGCCGCCTTACAGCCCATCTGGGAGGACAGGGGACAGATACCCACAATGACAAACAGAAGAGAAAACAGAAAAAAAAACTTGAGACATTGGCGACATTGAGGGGTCAGAAAACGGAGCTCTCGGGAGGGCCGTTGCAGCCTGGAAGAGGGACAAAAGAGGGACAATTCCTGAGAATTTCTTGAGTGCACAAATGTTCACTCTCAGAAAAAAAAAGGTCCCAAAAGAAAAATAATGTAGAAGATTAATGGTCATTTTGATCTGTATGGTTGCCTGTTTTGTTTCCCAAAACAGTAGCAAAAGTAAAAGAAATCTTTAGTTTTTGGGGTCTGTGGGGCTAAAATGTCATCAGATGGTGGTCCTCCGTGGCTCAAATGATGAATAAAAGTGGGCCCTGGAATCAAAAAGTTTGAAAACCCCTGCTGTACATGTTTTCAAACGGTGAAATGTGAGTGCCATCGTGAGCTAGGGCATGAGCTGGTGTATTTCTCCTCTTTCTTTTCAACTCACCGACCAGTTATGATCCTGATACTGCCAGTGTCGGACATCGCCAGAACACCATCCCTTCTAAAGGCCTATTCATAGTTTGATTTTCATTGATCACCGCGACCACTGTAGCCTACAATATGACGTCATACCACCGCAAGCGTCGCTCTTTCTAGCCCTCCTTTCTGATTTTACTAACCACCCGCACCACAGCGGTGCTCACTGGGAACGCCCTCCAAACAGAGCTAAACCAATCACATTGGCCAGAAGACGCCGGGCATTGTTGATTGGTCCAAAAGTTGGAAGCACCGGTTGCTTGTTTTTAAACATAAAAGCAGCAGAAATTATTATAATTGAGGCAGGTAGGAAGTAGAGAGAGAAAACAGTGGGGGAAAAAAACAACAATGGACACGTTGAGAACGGGAGAGGGGGGAGAGGGGAGGAGGAGGAGGGGTGAGGTGCTGGTAGTGGACTATGAATAGTGGTGCTCGAGGTGCTCACCGGAATTCTAAACTCTGAATGAGCCTTAAAGGGGAATTCCAGCCATTGTCAACATTTTTTTCTGAGAGCGTACAAATGCTTCCATTGGTTCCATTTGTACGCTCTCAGAAAAAAAGAAGTGTCTAAAGAAATCCATTAACATGGTGAAAATACATCTTGATGATGTCATCAAGATGTTTCACCATGTTAAGTGGTTTTCTTCAGACTCCATTTCTTGGGAACACAGAATGTGGGGGAACTTTTTTATCACGTCCGACATATTAGAACAGGGGAGCCCAACCAGTAGATCGGGATCTACCGATAGATCTCGGCCTGATCATGAGTAGATCTCGGGAGATGTGGGGGGGAAAGAAAAAAAATAGGGTGGAAAAGAAAAAAAAAGATTTCCGTGTGTGTGTGTGTGTGTGTGTGTGTGTGTGTGTGTGTGTGTGTGTGCGTGTCTGTCTGTCTACGAAGCGACTCATTTGGAGGATTGTTGTCTGCTGTCTGTGAATTATGCCGACAGTATTGTTCTGCAACGTCTAATGGACTGTTCTGCAACTTATAATGGACGACAGTATTGTTCTGCAACGTCTAATGGACTGTTCTGCAACTTATAATGGACTATTCTGGACTGTTCTTATTATGATTGCATTTGCAATGGCAGTGTTTGTCCAAGTTGTACTGTTGTAGGCCTATTTATGACAAGTCTGTTGTACTTTATGCTTATATGGACATAAAGTAGTAGTAGTGGTAAAACAAAGTGTGTTGTGTTGTTGTGAAGTTACTGTAGGCTGGCAACGATGCCTGTGGTTTGAAATGTTGATATTGGACTGGTAGATCCAATATCAATATCAAGCGGTGGAACAAGCGGTTCAAATATAAAGTCCTACTGTAGTTGAACACCTCAGGCTTCAAGAGGCTCGCCTGAACTTCCAGCACGGTGTACTCGACGACGACTAGTTTGCACAGGCCTAACCAATTAGCGCTGCGGAACATAGCCGTTGTCCTAGAGGCAGCAGACATCTGTCGGCCTCTGAGAGGTTTACGCTTCAAGTACAGTACTTCAAGTATGTGTGCTTCTGACTAGTAATGAGTCAAAAGCATTGTTTGCCTTACAACACGGGCGGATAATATGCCACAGTTCTGCGTAGTGCTGCTCAATGCTGAGCTACAGTAGTACAGGCATTATATGGCAAAAAAAGGGGTCAACCTGCACGTAATTGCAAAAAAACAAACTCAACTGATTTTGAATCTTTAATATGCCCAGAATAACATACAAAAAGTTGCCTGGAATTGTCTGGGGGGAAAGTTGTGAAAATAGCCTGTAAAGTATGACACTACAAAAAACGTTTTTTGTCCCTTTTTGCTAGATTTCACCATGCTAAACCATATAACAATTTGATTGAATGGTTTACCAAACATTTCTCAGTTGTCCCATATGTATTTCATGCTGTAGAATCCAGTTCTGCAATGTATATTTTTGTATTGTGCATAATTATTGAATTTATCAGCATTCCCGCCCATTCACACATGGGCGGGAATGACAGGAAAAATCCTATAACAATTTGTTAAACGGGTTTATCATACTCTGCTCGGTTGATCAGTATGTATCTTTTCCTGTAGATTCAATTTCTGCAATGTACAGTACATTTTTGTATTGTGCATAATTAATGACAATTAGCATATTTGACACATAGGTGGAATTAATTTGATATGTTGATGTGTATGTATAATTAGATTGTTTCAGTCCAGTAATAATGTCATTTGACCTTGGACTAATTGCAACTAAAAATCCTCAACTGATTTTGAATCTTTAATATGCCCAGAATAACATACAAAAAGTTGCCTGGAATTGTCTGAGGGGAAAGTTTAGAAAATTGCCTGTCAGGTATGACCCTACCAAAAAAACAAAACAAAAAAAAAAACGTCTTTTTGGCAATTTTTGCTACATTTCACCATGTCAAACCCTGTAACAATTTGATTAAATTGTTTACCCAACTTTTCTCAGTTGATTGTTATTTAGTCCTGTAGACTCCATTTCTGTAATGGCCATTTTTGTATTGTGTATAATTAATAAGATAATTTGCATATTTGACATGGGTGGAAATAACAGGGAAAATCCTATAGCATGACAGTTTTGATAGTTTGGGAAATTTGATTTACCAAACTTTTCTCAGGTAATCTCTGTGTATTCTTCCCTATAGAACGCAATTCTGCAATATATCTTGAGCATATATAATTTGATAATTAGCATATTGTCACATGGGCAGAAACAATTCGATAATCTACTGTATATGGATAATTTGATATTTGATTTGAGATCAACTGACAAGTGTTATTAAAAGTCATTTGTCTGATGCATTAGTACAAAATCACTATAAGGAAGAAGATGTCTGAAAAGGATGTAGGATTTTTTTCTGCTTTGCCTTTTCATCTTGAACTCTTTGACCTCTTCCCGGGAATTCTTAATCATTTTCGTCTTCTCCCTTCATTTCCTGGGAGGTTTTCTGTTCAGGCTTGGTGAAAACTCTGTGGGTGAACCAAACTGGGACAAGACCATTGACTATTGTCTGTTTCCACTTGCAGGCATTGTCCTCTGGTGTACGATAATCAATATATATCTGAGTACACTGTCTCCAGATGTTTAAATTCCTTCAGATTTTCTGATCAGTTCTGTCTTGTTTTCATCACTATGTACTGTAGAAAGGCTGACTTAGCCCCTTCTCTTTTGTGTCAAGTGTCTCTGTTGATTCTAACAAGCCTTTCACAACTTCTTCATCTATAGCTTGGCCAGTCTTTAAATGCCTTGCCACTTCTGATGCGAATTGATTCATGTGCATGGACATATATCTGGTCAACTTGTTAATTTTCAGCACCTTGGATAGTTTCTTTTTGTTTTGAACTCGTCAGTATCAGTAAGTTCTCTTCAATGAGCTCTTCTCTAAGCCCCACCTTTTGGGGCGGGGTTTGTTCACTGTCCAATGCCAATCCATATACTTTAGCAACTGTTGCCATCCAGGTCAGGCTTTCCTTTTCAAGCTTTCCTCTTCCAGCATGCCCATTGGACACGGCCGGATTGGGGAGGGGCTTAGTGAAGAGCTAATTCTCTTTGGCCATGAGATTCTGCCTTGAGTGATGTACTGAATCCTCCTTGCATGAGGCCACACCTGACTTTGACCTCTCTGTTCAGTCACCTCAATTATGAGTCCATGAACTGAGTGGAATGTGTCTCCAGAAAAACTTTTTCCATACTACAGGATTTGTTTGGTGCAAAGTTGCTAGTGTTACATTCAACACATAAAGGTTGTTCTGTCAGTAATTGTTTTCTACTGAATTTATCAATGCAAGCTTTGTTAAATCATCATTCAGATACCCAATTTTTGTTGTTCTGACCAGTGTTGCTTACGTTGACAACACGCTGGTATCGTCTGTCCCAACAGCCAGGAACCTTGGTGTTGTCCTGGACAGTCAGCTCTCGTTCAAAGCACACATTACAGCTATCACCCGTTCTTGTAGATTGATACTTCAGACATCACCCTGTGCCTATTCCTAATGTGATCCTGGGCTCTACACACCATCTGCCAACCTGCTTCCTTCAAAGCATAACTCCCTCGTTACTGTTAACTCCCTCCTTACTGGCCTACCACCATGCATACTTAAGCCTCTCCACTGATCCAACATACTACAGCTTCCTTGGTCCCTCCATTGGCTCCTGGCTGCTGTCTGCAGTACGAATATTGGATGTTGGCATTCAAAGCAAATACAATATGGAACTATATATCTTGTCTCATCGCACCTTACAAGCCCTCCAGAGCACTCAGATTAGCTGAAACAGAGACGAATGCGAAACTGAACTGCAGATTCGCTCCCAATCTTCAGCCACAGTCTGAAAACGCTCCTTCAGACTTCATCCTAGCCCATATCACTTGCCCTAGCCTCGACCTATGCTATGGAAATGCTCAACTTAGTATCTTATTTTGCAGTTAGCAAACATACGTATACCATTTTTGTAAACATGGGACCATAGTGTTAATATATGCATATAGAATTTCTATTCTTACATTCCTAGCTTATATTTCATTCATGGTGACTATGTTGTATGTTTATGATGTAATGCCAGAAACAAACAATCAAATTACACATACACATCAACATATCAAATTAATTCCGCCTATGTGTCAAATATACTAATTGTCATTAATTGTGCACAGTACTGTACATTGCAGAAATTGAATCTACAGGAAAATATACATACTGAACAACCGAGCAAAGTTTGATAAAACTGCTTGACAAATTGTTATAGGATTTTTCCTGTCATTTCCGCCCATGTGTGGATATGCTGATAAATTCAATAATTATGCACAATACAAAAATGTACATTGCAGAACTGGATTCTATAGGAAGAAATACATATGGAACAACTGAGAAATGTTTGGTAAACCATTCAATCAAATTGTTATATGGTTTAGCATGGTGAAATCTAGCAGAAATGGACAAAAAACGTTTTTTGTAGTGTCATACTTTAGAGGCTATTTTCACAACTTTCCCCCCAGACAATTCCAGGCAACTTTTTGTATGTCATTCTGGGCATATTAAAGATTCAAAATCAGTTGAGTTTGTTTTTTTTGCAATTAGGTGCAGGTCAAGTGATATTATTACTGGACTACAGCTCCATATCTAAGAGACAGGGAAAGCTAACGCCTGTCGTCCGTTTGGTAAGACTAACGGGACACGTCCTCAGTCGGTGTAACTGAGACTCACAACAGAACAGGTTTCCTGTCGCCTCGACAGAATAGCGTACGGTCAATTTGGGTGGGCCTGTGTGAACTTGCCGTAGAGAAGTGTTGTTGTGTGATAGTTCAGGTGGAGGTGTCGGCCATCAAGGTGTTCAATTAGGAACGTGATACTTGAACCGCTGGATGGTGTTGGACGGCAACTGGTTTGGGCGATAATTTGGGGTGGGGAAAACTCACCCATGTGGCTCAGTCAGGGACAGTGTTGCCAACTTGGCGCATTTGTCGCTATATTTAGCTTTTTCCGGATCATAAAAAAAATGGGTAAATGGACCCGTAATTAGTCAGATCCAATAAACTCAACGTCAAATGCTGGTCCGTGGATGAAATGCAGAATAAATAGTGGGCCCTGATATGAAAATGGTTGAAAACCACTGCTCGAGCACATTCTAGTGCGTTTTGGAAGAGCCACTAGTGCATTTTAAATTTTGGCCACCCTGTATTGCTATCATTCTCTGTGCAATTGGAAAGTTTGCGGAGAATTTCACCACCCCCTTGGTTGTTCTTGATCGGCAGCACAGGCCATGAAGCTGCCCCCCCCACCCCGATATAAACGGCCAAGTATAAAGAATGCAAAGAAAACAGTTAAAAGGTTTCATCAGTACAATATAGCACTAGTACAATAAATCTGGGCTATCATTATTATTGTTATTATTAAAAGTGTCTAGGATAACATGCGAGCGAAAACATGATGATGGAAAAGCGTCTACTACACACATACTGTATATACAGAATTACAGAGTAATAGACTGGACATTGAGTGATCAGATTGGGTTTCTGTTTACATTTTAAGAGGTTGTCTTTTGGATGTGATTACATTGATGTCTGCTCTGTAAACATTTCAATTTCATCAACAGTTTTCATTGGGCCTTTGGGTCACATAAACAGTGTCTTGTGTACGTTTTTAATAGTCATTCGAGGCCACCGATGGTTATTCAAAATTGGACTTTAATTGCTAAATTTCCCCAGGGCTATGATTGTAAAGGGCTCTGCCGTCCTCACAGTGTTTCACTCTGTGTTGTTAATCTTTTGTCGTATTATCGTGGATTTAGATTGTGCATATCAAGGATGTCAAACTCAAATACACAGCGGGCCGAAATAGAAAAATTATGCTGTGCTTCAATACGTGCGCAAACAGCAAAAGATAATTCCTCTGGGGTCTATTTGGTTCACATTTGTACACTCTCGGAAAAAAAATTGAAAATGGGTGGAATTCCCCTTGTGTCCTGACCCTCGATTCGAGTTTCTGACACCAGATTATACAGTAGTTCCTGACACCAGATTATAGCTGCAGCAACATTCTAGCTTTTGACGCTAGATTCTACAGTAGTTTCCGACAGTAGATTCTAGTTATTGACACTAAGTGATAGTTTCTGATGCTAGGATCTACTTTTTGACACTAGAATCTACTTTCTGACGCTAGAATCGAGTTTTTGACACTAGATTCTATAGTTTCTGACACTAGATTCTAGTTTTTCTGAAAAGTCTGTGCTCCTGTGTCAGTGATGCTAACATATTTCAAGCCAAGGACCACCAGAATTACCCATATTTGGCTGCAGACCGCCACCTGAAAACATGTTGTTCTCGGGGTTCCCCAGAAGCGAAAAATTGAGATAAAATGTTTGCTTCCAAAATAATGTATTCAGAGATTTGCAGCACATTTTCACAATTTTTCAAAAATAGCAGAACAACAAGCTCATGTCGCGCCACTCGGTGGCGCGACATGAGCTTGTTGATCTGCTATTTTTCAACAGATAAAACACCAAAACGCTTTCAGGACACTAAGGGTCAAGAGGCGCCCCCCCACTTCTAAAAGTCTCACTAGAACACTGGGTATACCTCCCTAGTTCTGCTCTGCAGGCATTGTTTGTTGTTTTCCGTTGTGCGCGGAGGAAGGATTTGCCGAGTTCTGTGTGCAGAGTCTTGGTTTGTTGTTTGTCCCTTTTTTTTCGGGTCCTTGGTTGGTAAGGCGACCCCAGACCTCACCCCAGATCAATAGAGGGAGATGGGTTTCTATGACAGAGTCTATTATCTTTATCCAGATCTAAGTGGGAGGATTAGGGTGACCAGATGGCCTTCTTTGCGTGGGACAGTCCCACATTTCCAAGACTCTGTCCCATATTGTGACTGACAAGCACCACTGTTTCATCTGCAATCTCAATCTCTTATCTACAATCTCAAAACGTGCCGCACTGCGACACGTTTTGAGATTGTAGATCAGCTGTTTTTGCTGTATTAGAATTGAAATCCGGAATTATTTTTGGAATATTGGGATATTGTTCACTGACAAATAATCCATCCAAGGTGTTAATAATTTGCTAACCACCATTTTGGCCCGACTCGACATGCAGCACTTAATTCTCCTCAAACGAACAGTTTGGATCTGGTTAGCCATGGATTAAAGTAAACAAAACTCATCTTTTTACGGCTTTGGCTACCATTGAAGTCAAAGGGACTCGTCTTTTACGGCTTTGGAATTTAACCTGTTAAAAGCTGTCAATATGGCATGGATCAGTCGATATGGAGATGGTCAAATGGAGCAGGCAGGGGTGATGCATGGAGCCTGGAGAATGCAGCTCCAATCCCCATGACACCCAGCATCACTTCAACAGGAAGTAAAACATAAACTACCCTAAAAGCTGGGGAAATGGGCTCATGGCCAAATAATGTTTATCAGCTCAAATTTGCAGACCTGGGCTTAAAAGACGATACTAGTGTGTAAAGTGTGTTACCCTATCTTCCGTGGCCTTCACCGGGATCACGTAAACAGGGCTTTAATTTACCTATACCTGAAATATTGATTACATTGTTTAATGTTTGAATGTTTTGCGTAACGGTCGCATAGGGTTACGGTTAGGTTTAGGCATAAGTTTTTACTGAGGTTATGTTTAGAGTTAGGAGTTAGGGTTAGGTTTAGTAGGGGAAAAGGTCGACTAATATTATTGTTATGCAAAACGGTCACAATGGTTACTGTTACGGTCGCAAATGGATTTCACTGTCTCTCCATATTGGTCTAGTACTGTGGTTTTCAACCTTTTTCATACCAGGGCCCACTATGTATTCCGAATTTGAGCCACAACCACCATTTGATGACATTTTAGCCCCACAGACCCCAAAACTAAAGATTTCTTCTGCTTTTGTCCACAATTCCTGGCTGGATTTTGGAGAAAACAAAACAGTCCAACATACAGTTCATAAATGACCATTAATCTTCTACATGCTCTAGTTGTGTAGACTTAGAATTCACATGATGAACAATTTAACTCTTGAGAGCGTAAACATGAAAATGGACCCGCAAGGGTACATTTGGTTTCATGTTTACGCTCTCAAAGAGTTACACCTGGTTAACCAACTTTCCATCATTTAGCCTGGGGATCACCTGGAACCCTCTCAGGGACCACTGGTAGTCCCCGGACCACCTGGTCTAGTACTGTCCTGCCCTGGAGTTAACGTCGATCAGTACATTTCTTTTTTATCCCACGATTTTGCAACCCATTTTTTCACCAGTGCCAATTCCTAATGTGATCCTGGGCTCTACACACCCTCCACCATCCTGGGACCTCATGCTTCCTTCAAGGCGTGAGGAGTCCAAGCCTTCTTTTCACCTGACAGAGGGGAGTTTCCCTGGTTGGACGTAGCGTCTGGAAGGAACACATTATTCCAACCAGTTCCTGTCCCCTCCATCAGGCGCCCCGGCTGGCCAGGGGGAGGCAGTTTAGAGCCCAGGATTACTGCATGTTTTTGTGAGGGTATCTACCCTAGGAAACACAGGGAGAACATGCAAACTCCACGCTGATGACGTGGAGGAGGAGACACGCCGCCAGCACCCACAGCAGTGTCACTAGCGGGAATCGAACCAGGACCTTCTAGCTGTGAGGCGACAGCACTAACCACTGTGCCACCGATCATTTCGTACATTTCATCTAATTTTCTAGCAGCCATGTTTGGCTGCAGAGCTTGGAGGGCCTTTTAGACGGAGCACCAGCAGCTGTGTTTGGAGTTGGACCAGTAATGTATGTCCCTAGAGAGGACATGATCCTAATTAATGAGCATCGCTTAGAGCTTAGAGCATTAAAAACCTTCCTGCATCTTATGAAGGTAAATGACAAAGTAACTGACTCAGTTTGACAAAAAAAAAAAAAAAAACAAAAAAAAAAAACATTATTTGACACGTTGTATAAATGTCTTCATGCATCACTCCATTCAAAACTATTACTTGTCCTTCATTTTGTATAATTTCACTACTGATGTGCTCATGTCATTTTGTTTATGTGTGTTTTTCCGCTTTTTTTCCTCCTTCCATTCCTCACTCCTCACTCCGGCTAAACTAAAAGTATGCAAACACACACAACCGTAAATTAAACTTATGCAAACTCCCAGACTTCCTGGTTTGAACGGCGGTCCCGTTCGTCGGAAACACTGCACTGGTCCGAGGAGTTTCTTAAGACCTCGACAAACACTGCTACACCCAGCAGTTCCTGAACGATCACTGCTAAGCAAACTCTTGAGACAAAAGCTTTTTTTAAAAACTAAACAGCACGGGGTTGAGTAATCTTTGTGCAACGACACAAGAGAGGATAGAGAGTGTTACTGCAGCTCATGAATGAGACTTATAAAGCCTGTGGTTTTATACTTGTGTCTTTGGCTTGGGTATTGTGCATGCAGCGTGGTGCCGTATTTGAATAGGCAAATATGCTAGTTTCGACACGCAACACTGTGTGCCGGGTGTCAGGTTTTCAACCAGCGGTCCGGGGACCACAGTGGTCCTTGAGAGGGTTCCAGGTGGTCCCTAAATAAGTTGGTTAACCAGATGTAACTCTTGAGAGCGTAAAAATGAAACCAAATGGACCCATGCGGATCCAATTGTCAAATTGAACCACCACGCTGGACCGCACAGAAAAGAAAGTAGCTGCTGCTATAACGGGGCGAGGCGCAGAGTCTATCCCATCAAGACTTCTCTTCGGTCGGGCAGGCCCGGCGGGTTGCCCCCCTTGACGAACCCAGCGAATGTGGTGCTAGATAGGCTATGCCGCGAGTGTCCAAATCTAGCCGATAAAACTGCATTTTCATACAGCGACAAAGGATTTCTGTCACCCAGCTTTTGATAAGCACGAGAAAAGCAAAGAGCACGTCGACGTAGTTGAAACAATAAATAACGATTGTGTGTGTGTGTGTATGTGTGTGCGCGCGTGTTGGGGAGAGAGAGAGAGAGAACCCACGTTGACTTGTCCATAGCTGGAAGCCTGAAAGAGGAATTCCACCAAAAAAGGGGAATTCCACCCATTTCCAACGTGTTACTCTGCCGTTAATATACACATGATTGATGTTGTGTTGTGTGGTTCCCCCATTCTGTCTCCTAGAAATGGAGGTCTGAAAAAATCATTAACATGGTAAAACATCTTTTACCATGTTAATAATTTTTCTTTTAGGACATTTTTTTTCTGAGTGTGTACAAATGGAATTGGTCCATTTGAACACAAAGGCACACACATGCATGTGTGTGTGTGTGTATATATATGTGGCACCTCGCCGCGTGTGACGCGTGTGCCTTGATGCCTCACCACCTTTACTAACCAATTTTTTGCGGAAAACACTAGGTAGATCGATGCCCAGTGTGTTTTGGAGTGGAATTCTCCTTTTGAGATCGATGTGAATGTGAGTTATACTCAGGGGTGTAGTGGAAGGGGGACGCGGGGGGATGGCATCCCCCCACTTCTCACATCTAAAATATATGGGGCAAAAGTAGGCCTGTGTTTTTTGTCTTTACTACTATCTATGGATACAATTAGGCATTGTAAACAATCTTTCTCAATATGATATACTAGTTTTAATAGTGTGTCTGCGTGTGTTGCGCAAGTGCATGCAAATGCGCATGCAAATGCAAGTGTGCATGCATGTGTCTTAAAGGGGAATTTCACTGATTTTCAATATTTTACTATTATCATTAATACACCTTAGAGATGTTGTGTGGACATGGTAAAAAAAAAGTTCCCACATTCTGTGTTTCCTAGAAATGGAGGTCTGAAAAAAAATCATTAGCATGGTGAAATACATCTTGATGACATCATAAAGATGTGTTTCACCATGTTAATGAGTTTCCTTTTTTCTGAGAGTGTACAAATGGAACCAAATGGACCCGCTAGGGTCCATTTGGTCCACATTTGTACACTCTCAGAAAAGAAAATTGAAAATGGGTGAAAATGGGTGTAATTCCCCTTTAAGAGTCCCCCCACTTCTAAAAGTACCACTACAACACTGGTTATACTCACAGAGGAGTTGCAGTTCTCTGTTTCTCCGACCTCGTACAGAACCACGTCCTTGATGAACACGGCGATGGCTTTCAGGATGAACGACACAAACAGATTCATGTGGATGTAGTTCCTCGTGCAGTGCAGCTTCCTAGAAGAGAAACATGTGACGATCAGTGCTGATCAAGTGTGATGATGTGCACATGTACACACTCTACAGTGGGGGGGGGGGGGGGGTGGAAGTGCAACAGGCCAAGTACACACGAACACACACCAAGGCCCGCCTCCACTCCATCCTGATTGGAGGAAGGCCACTCTCATTCTGATTGGATGGAAGGCTTTTCACCTAAAGACCAAAACTGAAACTAGGGTTTTATGACCCCAGGAGGTCACTGGGGACAGAGAGGAACTCCATATATGGTCACCACACTCTGTAGTAGGGAGGATATGCCAAAAAGTCCGGCTGCTCCCTGCGGGGGTCCCCAAGCGTGGTTGTGGCAACGGTGAAGTGACAACAACTCCTGCCGCGGACCCCACGCGGACCACCCACTCCCGCAGACCCTTGCGGGTCCATTTGGTTTCATGTTTACACTCTCAAGAGTTAAAATATTCATCATGTGAATTAGCCCAAATCTACACAACTAGAGAATGTAGAAGATTAATGGTCGCTTTTGATCTGTAGGTTTGAATGTTTGTTTTCTCCTTAATCCGGCCTGGTATTGTGGACAAAAGCAAAAAAAATCTTTAGTTTTGTGGTCTGTGGGGCTAAAATGTCTTCAAATGGTGGTCCGTGGCTCAAATTCTGAATAAATAGTAGTAGGTTGTGGTATCAAAAAGGTTGAAACCCGCTGTTATAGAGCAGGTGTTTTAAACAGGTGGTCCGGGGGACCACCAGTGGTCCTTGAGAATGTTCCAGGTGGTCCCCAGCTAAGTTGGTTAACCAGATGTAACTCCTGAGAGCGTTACATTTTTACACTCTCAAGAGTTAAAATATTCATCATCTGAATTAGCCCAAGTCTACACAACTAGGAGTTGGACAAAAGCAAAAGAAATCCTGAGTTTGGCGGTCTGTGGGGCTAAAATGTCCTCAAATGGTGGTCTGTGGCACAAATTCTGAATAAATAGTGGGTCCATACTATCAAAAAGGTTGAAACCCTTGTTATAGAGCATCACCATAATTCATTGTTAACTTGTTAACAGCCACAGTAACAGTTATGGACATGCACAAAGTGCATGATGAGCGCATTGCGTACACAGTGAATACAGAGGCAACAAGCTGTCATTTGGTTATGTATGTGTGATGATGAGAGTTCACACTGCGTTCCGAGTGTTCTCAAACAGACGTCTTTTATTTCCCAGTGATGTCCTCGACTCCTCGTGATGTGTTTTCACCAGGAGAAGAATTGCTCAAGCCCCCCATTAGACGAGTAATAATCATCACCACAGCAGACAGAGCCGGTGTGTGTGTGTGTGTGTGTGTTGTGTGTGTGTGTGTGTGTGTGTGTGTGTGGTGTGTGTGTGTGTGTGTGTGTGTCTGTGTGGTGTGTGTGTGTGTGTGTGTGTGTGTGTGTGTGTGTGTGTGTGTGTGTGTGTGTGTTGTGATGACACACGGTATCAACCAGAGCCAGTGTTGCCAACTGCCAAAAATCCAAAATGCACTAGTGGCACTTCCAAAATGCACTAGAATGTATGCACTAGAGCAATGGTTTTTCAACCATTTTCAGCACCAGGGCCCACTGTTTATTCTGCATTTTAGCCTCGGAGGACCATCGTTTGATGTTGAGTTTAGTCTCTCTGACTAATTTAGGAGAAATAACTGACAAAATGTTGGTCAAAATAGCAATTCTTCTACATTTTCTAAAAGCGTAGATTCTTGAAAATGAGGTAATTCAGACGTTTAAATATAATTTAACTCTTGAGAGCGTAAAATGGAACCAAATGGACCCATACGGGTCCGTTTGGTTTCATTTTACGATCTCAAGAGTTACAGATCTAAAAGGGTCCATTTGGTTACCAATGGTCCTTTCTAGGAAGGAAGGAGGACTCTATCATAGTAGGGAAAATGGTGAAAAACAAGGGTTTTTATCTCTGGCGCCTGTCAACCAATTTCACCTCAACTCACCAGCAAAAAAAGCACTAGATTTTCCACTAATTTTGGCACTAGTGGGGGCCTGAAAAAACAAACAAAAACAAAGCTAAATACAGCGACAAATGCGCCGGGTTGGCAACACTGACCATGCAGAGCTGCCTGAAAAAGTTGAGTCTGTGGAACCGCATACCAAAAAAAAAAATGAAAATGAAAACAGAGCGATCCGATCCGATGCTCGGCACATCCTGTGGGAGCAGAGAGGAGCAGACCACCCCTAACCTGCCTGACCCTGTGAAATAAACACATCACTCACTGTTTACCCGCTGCGCACGCACGCACGCACGCACGCACGCACGCACGCACGCACGCACGCACGCACGCACGCACGCACGCACGCACGCACGCACGCACGCACGCACGCACGCACGCACGCACGCACGCACGCACGCACACACACACACACCCACACACACACACACACACACACACACCACCACACACACACACACAACACACACACACACACACACACACACACACACACACACACACACACACACACACACACACACACATGCATCGATGCACACAAACATAATTCACACACATGCGCACGCAGCTGTGCATGCCATAAATGTGCATTTTAGGTAACGTCTGATCTTAAGGTACCGGTAACAATAAATTAAATTCAATTTAATTTCAGAATGGGTTCAGTTAATGTCTCACTCTCAAAAACTGACACACACGCACGCACGCACGCACGCACGCGCGCGCGCACACACACACACACACACACACACACACACACACACACACACAGGCTCTTGAGCGTTCGATTTTATGGCTGCTCATGCTCTCTAAAAACACTTGTTTGTATCACAGCCGTAGCTACCGTGTCAGACCTGGATCAGAAACTTCCACTTCACAACATCGCCGGAGGACATTTTTTATTCATTGCCTGTAACCGTTTGAATCCACATGGCAGGTTTCAAGTTCATTGATATGTACTTCTCTTCACCGGAGCCTGTTCAGCGTTTCACAGACCAAAGGAAGCCAAAGTGAGCTGCTTAAATTCTGTTGAGAAATTCAGTGTCAGGAGCAGGGGTGGATGTAACTTTTCCTAATTGGGGGGGTGGGGGGGGGTGGGGGGGGGCAGGAGAGAATGGTATGGGGGCGACTTCAGCAATGAAGCCGCACCATTTTCGGTTACGGGACTTTTATTCGGCAAGTAAAGCATCAATAATAACATCATTTTGTTGTTGAAATTGCAACAGACACGCAGCATGCATAAAGCTAAAGGTCTGACTCAGAGAGTTTTCTGTTTTCAATGATGAAATGCTGACACAACTGTAGTTAGTGCAGTAGTTTCAAATCATTTTTTTTTTTAAATATAAGCACTTTAATTTGAAATATCTTGGGTTGTTTTGCATGCCATCTGTTTGGTGGGGCAATCTGCCCATGCCTAGATCCGCCCCTGGTCAGGAGTTTGGGTAGCAGAAGGAGCCCATGCTGCCTCTGGCTATTATGTAATGAAAAATTTCAAAAAAAATATGTGATACGCCTGGGCCATGGAGTGATGTGTAACAAGCTCCCAGAATTATTTTCTACAAAAACTGACAGAAGGTAGCTCATAATGTCTATGGGGATGGGGAGGGGGGGGGGGGGGGGGGGGCACAGGCGATGAAGCCGTACCCATACCATTTTCGGTTAAAAGACTTTTATTAGGCAAGTAAAGCACCAACAATAACATCAGTTTAAGTTGCAACAGACACGCAGCATGCATAAAGCTAAAGGTCTTTAGCTTTAGCTGAAATGCTGTTGGTTTAGTGGTGACACAGCTGTAGTTAGATAGCAGTAGTAGTGTTTCAAATCATTTTAAATATAAGCAATTTGAAATATCTTTGGTTGTTTTGCATGCCATTGTGTTTGGTGGGGCATTTAGGGGGGCATTGCCCCCCATGCCCATGCCTAGATCCGCCCCTGTAATCCATGCTTTTCTTGCGACATTGGTGAGTTTTGATGTCATTTAAGTTAAGACTTAGTGTGAAAGCACACATTCCCGGTAAAAAATTGATACCGATAAAATCCAAGCTTATATCGTGCCTGTTATTTTAAAATAGCACATCAGTCCATTAAACAATCAAGATAGAGGAGATCAATAAATAAATAAATGTAATCATCCATGTTGGCACAAACATATTGGTCTAAAAGTGTATTGGTAGCTGTCCAGGGAAACTAAACAACACTTTTAAGTGATTCAGATGTGTTGTGGGTGACAGTCAGAGGACCTTACAGTACCCAGAGCTGTTCCATCATCAACTCTAGATATCGATCGATTCATTTTAAAGTGTTGCACAGGTCGAATTACTCTAAATCTTCCTAACTTAGCAAAAACATGTAGCCAACAGTCTCCCCTATGTGTGATGGATGCCGTATAGCAGAGGGTTGTCTGTCACACCACTTCTGGCAGTGTACAGTGTTCTGGCAGTAACAACCACTATTGCTGTTTAGCAATACTTGGCTGCTCTGATCATGAGGCAAGGGCCCTCCATCCCTTCAGTGTTGCCAACTGCCAAAATCCAAAATGCACTAGTGGCACTTCCAAACGCATTAGAATGCACTAGAGCAGTGGGTTTTCAACCTTTTTTATATCAGGACCCACTATTCCTTATTCCTTTGATGTTGAGTTTAGTCTCTCAGACTAATTTAGGAGTAATGCTGGCAAAATGTTGGTTAAAATAGCAATTATTTTACATTTTCGTGTAGATTCTTGAAAATTAGGTAATTGGATGTTTAAAATGGACCCTTAAGGGTCCATTTGGTTTCATTTTACGATTCCCAAGAGTTACAGATCTATAAAAAAGAGTGGTAAATGGTGAAAAACGAGGGTTTTTATTTCTGGCGCATGTGAACCAACTTCGCCCCAACTCACTTAGCAAAAAAGCACTAGATTTTCCACCAGGAGTTTTTCATGATTTTGGCACTAGGGTAGTCTGGGAAAAAAAAGCAAAATATAGTAACAAATGCACCACTGATCCCTTCCCACCCACCACAGACAGATCCTTAATATACTGATAAACTAGAAGTCTCCAACGTCTCCATATTTCAACAGATGGCTGGATGAGATGCTGTCTACTGCTAAACTGACAGACAGAGGACCTGGCTTGCAGCACTCGACAGCAGTTGATTATGCAGTATATTCTGGTCATGTGCAACAGTGCGTTTCCAACAGCTAAACTCAGAATTCTCCCTACTCTCTGATGATCGATCCCAGCCAATCATTGTTTTTGTTGTGTGTGTGTGTGCGCGTGCATGAACGCACGTGTGTGTGTGAGATTGCGTGTGTATTTGCAAAATCTAAAATACAATATGTAAAAACAAGCAGTTTCTTTAACACACTGACCGTGAGCGTGTGTTTGTCGTTTTCTGCTATATGCCACGGCTCAAGCTAGTGCAATCGGTAAAAAACTCTTATTTTGAAGCACCAGATCTCCTAAACAGGATGTGCGATGACGTCATGCTGTTTCTGGTGTCTTGACTAACCTGTCCTCTCACGATCTGAGCAAAAAGTTCCGGGTCAAAAGTCAGGAAGTGACGTCTAGCCCTAGTGGATCTACCCGTGTGGCCACGACATTCAGGGGGTGATTCTCAGGAGGGGCTTTTGAATGCATTGGATTGAATGGGTGCGAAACAAAAAAAAAAAAAAATGTCCCATTCGCCCATTCTGTCCCAAATGAAAGTCAGCCACAGGATCTTTATCAGACGATGCGCTCGGGACTAATAGTTGGATTAAAGAATGAAATCTGCATTTTGTCGTGTTTCTGCGCCTTCGTCGTCTTCGGCGTGCGTTATTTCCCAGTAAAGAAAACGACAAGTGCGAGTTCGGCGGGTCGGAGGTTAATAATATTGTATTGGTAAAAAGGTCAATTGTCTTCCATTTTGTTATAAAAGTATTGTATTTGAAGGCTATAGTGAACGGTACTTACTGCATCTCCTATCTTTTCACAAAATAATAGAAAATGTGCGATGATGGACTCGCGGCTCGATAAGCCTGATCGATAAGGTGATCGTTATCAGTAAGAAATGACAAGCTCCATCCGTAGTTACGACTAGACATGAATAATACACAGTTACTGTGTGTCATCACTGGTGCCAGAGTGTGAAGATGAATATGCACGCTGTCTGGTCAACGTGGATCGGCTGTTTTTCAGTTTGGTGACAGACGTGGCAACGCACACATTACAGGCTGGCATTACAGACTTTGGCCTCGCTCCCCAAAACCCACCTCACCCCTGCCCACGTCGACAGAGTGGGTGGGGGGTGGGGAGGGGGGCACAGTAAAATGGCGCCACCCCAAGGGCTAAAATTATGAAGTATTTTGAAACTAAAGAACCTTTAACCCTTTCAGGACGAGAGTCCATTTTTGGATTCTGTACAGTATGTACAGTATTGTCAATTTTTTGTGTTAGTGCTATATCATATAAGTGTATAATTTGTTTTTTTTTTTTTTTTTATCCATATGAGGCTTATTAGCCCTGGGATCCTTTTAAAGCAGTGGTTTTCAACCTTTTTGACACCAGGGACCACCATTTATTCAGCATTTGAGCCACGGACCACCATTTGATGACATTTTACCCCCCAAAGACCTAAAACTAAATAAAATTCTAATAAATTCTTTTGGTTTGGTTCACAATTCCAGGCTGGATTTTTGCAAATAAAACAGTGTAGACTTCTTAATTAAATAGTGCTAATTCAGATGAATATTTTAACTCTTGAGAGTGTGAAATGAAACCCAAATGGACCGCAAGGGTCCATATGGTTTCATTTTTTTACATTCTCAAGAGTTAAAATCTGGGCTAACCAACTTTCCATCATTTAGCCTGGGGACCACTGGAACCCTCTCAAGGGCCACTGGTGGTCCCCGGACCACCTGTTGAAAACCCATGTTTTAAAGCATGTCAGGTGCCTCCCCGTCATGGCGCCCCCAGGCAACTGGCTAGTCTGCCTAATGGCAAAAAACGCCCCTGTCTCCAGCATAATAAAAAAAAAAACTCTAGTCATTCATTCATTCACATTGTTGTAGGCATCATGCTGATGGATCCACCCACCTAAAGACACACAGTATGATGATGGCCACGGTGAGGGAGGTGAGAGAGACGCTGTGGCCGATGGTGTAGCCCACCTTGATGGCACCGAAGAACTCCTCCTGAAAGACAACAGTTTACTCAATGAGCAAGTTTAATCGAGGAACAAGAACTGCTATGTCTGTGTGTGGTGTGTGTGTGTGTGTGTGTGTGTGTGTGTGTGTGTGTGTGTGTGTGTGTGTGTGTGTGTGTGTGTGTGTGTGTGTGTGTGTGTGTGTGTGTGGCAGGGGCGGATCTAGGCATGGGCATGGGCATGGGGGGGCAGTGGCCGCCTAAATGCCCTGACTACGCCGCCAAACATGATGACATGCACAACAACCCAAATTTCAAATATGTACATACTGTAAGTGATTATAAATAAAATGATTTGAAATACTACTACAGCTACTAACTAACTACAATTGTCGTGCCACTAAACCTCTCTGAGTCAGACCTTTAGCTTTATGCATGCTGCGTGTCTGTTGCAACTTCAACAACAACTGATGTTATTATTGATGCCTAATAAAAGTCCTGTTACCAAAAATGGTATTTCCCTCCAATTGGGAAATGTTACATCCAGCCGTGTGTGTGTGTGGTGTGTGTGTGTGGTGTGTGGTGTGTGTGTTGTGTGTGTGTGTGTTGTGTGTGTGTGTGTGTGTGTGTGTGTGGTGTTTTGTGTGTGCGTGCTATTTGCGCAATATCTCGCCACCTTTTCCAACTTGCTGCAGCGAAACATTGAGTAATGTATTATACATGAATGATAACCAGTGCAGTATGTTAAACCCAGAAATGTCATATTCATTTCGAAAATTGAACAAATTATTTAGTGCATTAAATGGTGAATGTTAATGATTTTGTGATTTGTCCGTTAGGAATAATGTCTGATTACTGTAAACTCTAAAACTCTAAAAGTGTACTCTCAACCTCTCATTACATTAACATACATGTTTAAAGGAATATTTTTACTTGTTTTGTCATTATATTATCTACTCAGTCTCATGTGAACAAGCCAGACAGTTTATAAGTTACTCCATTCAGTATTTAGATTATTTGAGGTTCATTTTAGCTGCCCCCGCCTCCTTCTAATAGAAACCCATTATAACTTAAAACTCAATTTCAACCATCATGGAATCATCAAAAACACCCATTTCATGGTGAGTGATGTTGTTCTCAAAAAACGTGAGGGGCTCCCATATTAGATGGACCAGAAATAAAGACAGTGTTTATGATGAATCTATTATGGTTAAAATGGAGTTGAAGTTATAATAGGTTTGTATAAAGAATTATACAAACTCCAATCACCACTGATATAGCCAGTCTTTGTCACTTCTTTATGTTTAGCTGCAGTACCACAATGTCCTGAGGTGGGTGGTGGTGGTAGGGGGGGGGGGGGGGGGGGG
>CM076976.1:1620673-1810703 GCA_039105355.1 Benthosema pterotum | reverse complement strand
CTGTGCATGGACGTCAAATATTTTTGGTAGCACGCTGTGAAACACCAGCGTGAAACAAGTGGACATGAGCCCACCTAGTGAGTCAGCCGTCACTCACTCGACTCCGGCGGGAGGAGTTGCGTTTATTTTGGATGTCGAGTGTGGGGTTATTTCTACGGCCCGAGGCGGGCCCAAGGGCTGAGAGACATTAGCCCAGACGTTCAATAAAAAAAAAAAAAAAACAGGCTGGTCATGATGTCAGCTGCCACTCACTCAACTTAAAGGGAAACCCCCCCCCATTTTCAACATTCTAATATGTCACTATTGTACCTTAGAGGTGCTGGGTGGACATGATAAAAACGTTCCCCCCATTCTGTGTTTCCTAGAACTGAAGAAAATCATTAACATGGTGAAACGCAACTTGATGACATCATCAAGATGTATTTCACCATGTTGTTAACGGATTTCTTTAGACGCTTCTTTTTTTCTGAGAAAAAATGTTGAAAATGGGTGGAGTTCCCCTTTAAGTCTCAAGGATGCTGAATAAATCTGTCCATTTCATGCATATTTTGTGTTTGTGTCTTTTTGATACTGTTTGCTTGCTCTATTTTCCAACAGCGTATAAAATAAGAGTGGATTCTACCAAAAAATCAAGCGGGAATTCCCATAGGTTGCTGGCACCGTGAGCATGTTTTAATGCACATTCGGGAACGTTAGGTTAGAGCCTCCTCTATCGCTAACCCTAAACATAACCACAAGTATGTTGCAGTGTGGACTTAAAACAAACCTTTGGTTCCCCTCAAAGCATCCAAAGGTTTGACTCCACCAACGCCTGGCCAACTCTCCACTCGTCCCAAGCTCTTCTCCCTCCTGGCTCCAAAACTATGGAATGCACTTCCCACTGCAATCAAAACCACAGACTCACTCCTTATCTTCCACCGCAGTCTGAAAACACACCTCTTCAGACTCCATCTCAGCCCATAACACCTGTATTAGGCCTACAGTACATACAGTACCAACCCATAGTACTTGCAGTATGCTCCTAGGTAGTTTAGATAGCACCTCATTAGACTGAGATAGCAGTGACTTATATAGGATGTCTAATGTATTGCCATGTTTAATTAGTGCTTACATTGTAATTTGTATTTTAAATTCAGCTTAAAATGGTTCCCAAACGACATGCAGTAGGTCGGCTTGATAAGGAACCTACTGGGAATTATCGCTTGATAACGGTCAAAGTGGTCGAAACGTGGGTGAATGTTCTTTTAAACCATTTTCAATAATAATTCCCCATCTTTCTTTCCCAGAGCCCAACCAGCCCACAGATACCAAACAGCCCCTGGGCAAAGTAGTAGGAAATAGCCTACAACCAAGCATTGTTGTTGTATATTTAACTTTGATATAAATGAGAATTGGCTGAACAATGAGGCTGCATAAAAAAGTACCAGAAGCGAAAACTGTCAAAAGACAGAATTAATTCTTTTCGAATGAAAGCAGCGAAAACACAAACGGTGAACTGAATAGACTTTCACTGTTTCAGAAGCTACAGGCTAATCCACAATACAATATCCATTTAGATGGCTGCGTGTTCAACAGCATTTGCATACATTATGCACAAAATATATCATAGTACAACAAGCGTGCTACTGTGAGCACCAGGGGCGGATGTAACATGTCCCATTTGGGGGGGCAAGAGAACATGTTGGAGGGGCAAGAGAAAATGGTATGGGGGCGGCTTCGCGCCACGGGCGATGAAGCCGCACCCATACCATTCAAGGCAATAAGCAATAATAACATCAGTTGTTGTTGAAGTTGCAACAGGCACGCAGCATGCATAAAGCTAAAGGTCTGACTCAGAGAGTTTTCTGTTTTCAATGATGAAATGCTGTTGGGCTAGTGGTGTCACAATTGTAGGCTAGTTAGTCATTAGCAGTGTTAGTGTTTCAAATCATTTTAATTATAAGCAGTTTAATTTGAAATACATTTGAAATTTGGTCGTTTGCTTGCCATCATGTTTGGTGGGGCAGTCAGGTCATTTCGGGGGGCATTGCCCCCCGCCCATGCCCATGCCTAGATCCGCCCCTGGTGAGCACATGAAAATAACACAAGGGGGACAGAGGGAGGAGGGAGACACTGTAAACATTAAACATTTCCAGTTACCACCTGAGAACTGTAAATCACCACAATATAACACAGCATAAAGCTGCTCTTCAGCTGTGTATACATAGTATTTCACCTTTATGTACAAAAAAAATGGTGACGTTTAAGTCTGAGGTACGTTTATCGATCGTCATGCTGGCACTTCCACATACGACTATAGCACAGTGTTGCCAACTGCCAAAATACACTAGTGGCACTTCCAAAATGCACAAGAGCAGTGGTTTTCAACCATTTTCATACCAGGGCCCACTATTTATTCTGCATTTTTGTTTTATTCCACCATTTGATGTTGAATTTAGTCTCTCAGACTAATTTAGGAGAGATAACTGGCAAAATGTTGGTCAAAAATGGTCCTTTCTAGGAAGGAAGGAGGACTCTATCATAGGAGGAAAAATGGTGAAAAACGAGGGTTTTATCTCTGGTGCTTGTCAACTAATTTCGCCCCAACTCACCAGCAAAAAAGCACTTGATTTTCCGCCAGGAGTTTTTCCACTAATTTCTGGGGGGAAAAAAAGCTAAATATAGCAACAAATGCGCCAAGTTGGCAACACTGCTATAGCAAGGTTCGACTTGCACATCTGGTTGGCAAATATTAAAACACAGACAAAAAATGCCTTTCTGTATGTGTGGTCTTCTGCTCGGGATAATATGTTAGCTTTTTTTTTTTTACACAACATTAAATAGACGTAGACCCACAGCAACATCCATCAACGGTGTATTTTTTTTCATTAACAGTGACACATATTAACTAATAAACACAACATTAAAGGTAATATAGGCAACTTTAGTGTGTACAAACACTGTGTTTGTAAACGCTGCGCTTGGCCCCCTCACAAATTTGCACCACTTTTCCTGAGCCCGACGAATCATGTTTTTGTTTTCACGATGTGTGGACAACAACAAAGTTCTGGACCGTCTGCAGGACGAAGCAAGTGTCTGCAGGGGAACAGCTGCTGCAGCATCAAAGTAGATGCTGCTAGTAGTAGTAGCTATATATCTATTTTTGATTTTTTACAAGTTGTATATTACCTTTAATTTAAGCTGATCACTAACACCACATGGTACGTCAAACAGTCGTAGAACAAAACAAATAAAAACGCAGTGCGTTTGGACTGATAATTGAATGCATCTGGTCTGGTTATGCTTAAGCCGCACTTAAAATGAGTGACTGCTGACCAAACGAAGCACTCAGCCTTAAAACTAAAAGCATCTGTAGTCCAAGACATAAATTTCACAAGCGGGGGGGGGATTCTCTTTTTTTTGTTTGTCGTCTCTCTCTCTCTTTGGAATGCTAATCTGGCAGTAATTCAGTGGAATGTATGCTTTGCTTCATAAAGTTAAAAAAAGGGCTGTCAACCAAAAAGCAGCTAAGTGCATTGAGCGGCAATGAGTGTAATTTGCTCAGCCTAGCGCGTTTCATTGATACTGGTATGTCTCTCCATTTGGTGCGATATCAGCAACGTACTGTGTTGTAGGCCAGGGGTTTTCAACCTTTTTCATCTCAGGGACCACCATTTATTCAGCATTTGAGCCACGGACCACCAATTGAGGATATTTTTAGTCCCACAGACCTCAAAACTAAATGTTTCTTTTGCTTTTGTCCACAATTCCAGGCTGGATTGGGAAACCAAACAGTCCAAAACATACAGATCAAAATGACCATTAATCTTCTTGTAAACTTTGGCTAATTAAGACAAGAATATTTTAACTCTTGAGAGTGTAAAAATGAAACCAAATGGACCCGCAAGGGTCCACGTCGTTCTTGTGGTCACTGTAAATTGCTCTGGATTAAAGGGGAACTCCACCCATTTTCAATATTTTACTATGTCATTGATGTACTTCGAGGTGTTTGTGTGGACAATATGTTTAAAAAAAGTTCCCCCCCATTCTGTGTTCCCAAGAAATGGAAGTCTGAAGAAAACCACTAACATGGTGAAACATCTTGATGCCATCAAGAGGTATTTTTCACCATGTTAATGGATTTCTTTAGATGCTTCTTTTTTTCTGAGAGCGTACAAATGCAACCAAATGAACCCATTAGGGTTCCATTTGTACACTCACAGAAAAAATGTTGAAAATGGGTGGAGTTCCCCTTTAAGAGCGTCTGCTAAATGCCTGACTTATAAATTCAGTGACCAGCTTTGGTTTATCTTCTTTTACATAACAATGATGTGTCATTTGTTTATTTTACTTGATTTGATTAGTATTGACAGTAAGGGGGGGGGGGGGGGCTCCATGGAAAATCTTCTGTGACGTCATACCTATGACAGGCACAGTAAAATGGCGCCCCCCAAGGGATAAAATGATGAACTATTTTTAAACTGATGAACTAAAGAAGTATAATGCATTTTATCCATATGAGGCTTATTAGCCTGGGATCCTTTTAAAGCATGTCTGCTGGTCGCCCCGGTGCCCCCCCCATAGTGCCCCACGCAACTGCTAGTTTGCCTAATTGCCCCAAACGCCCTGGGTGTTGATCTACAAACTGAGAGGGGAGAGACATCAAACATGTGCATTGTTGAGAGACTAACGCCCTTTGTGTAAAAATCAGTTTTGCTGTAACTGTCATAATTCTTTCCATGAACCCATTCGGTGATGCCATTACTGAATATTTTCAATGGGTGAGTTAGTTAGTAGTCAACATAGGGTAACATTAGGGTAATATAGGGTACTATATAGTTCGTCTGACTGTTCCTTTTTTTTTTTTTTTACCTGCAAAACTATTTAAAGGTAGGGGAAGTGATTTGAAATTCATGGTGTAGTACCAGCCTGGTGCACTAGGGGCCCCCAAAGTAGCTACACTATGTGAACCTGCTGCTCTCTCCTGATTGGAGGAGAATTGTGGTGACCTGGGGAACTTTTATTAGCTCCTCTGCTAACGTGGGGGAGGGGGAAACTCCATATGTGGTTTCCACACCTTATAATAGAGCATTTTAACAGAAAAAAAATATTTTTTGGGTGATATCTGACAAAAGTGAAATCACTTCCCCTACCTTTAATGTGTCTGAATTATTTCTGTATTTTCTTATCCAAGAGTTTACTCGCCAGGGCACTGGCAGTGGTGAGGACCGGACCCAGAGCACACACACTGATGACATAAAGGGGAACTCCACCCATTTTCAACATTTTAATATGTCATTAATGTACATAATATGTCATTATTATGTGTGGACATAATAAAAAAACATTCCCCTATTCTGTGTTCCCTAGAAATGGAGGTCTGAAGAAAATCATTAATATAGTGAAACACATCTTGATGACATCATCCAGATGTATTTTCACATGTTAATGGATTTCTTTAGACGCTTCTTTTTTTCTGAGGGCGTACAAATGGTTGCATTTCTCACTCTCAGAAAATAAATTGAAAATGGGTGGAATTCCATTTATTCACACAGTGTTCCCATGTCGGCTTATTATAAGCAACCGTTGACTTGTAATTATGTCCGAAAGTTCCTTCCAAATTAATTATTGCTAGTTGCTGGTGGATGCTTTTTGGGCGTGCTTGTTTCTAAAGTATGCAGTAGTTGCTTGTTTCGTAATGTTTAGACCCAACGTTTTCCCAACATTTCTTCACGTCAAGGAACACCAGATTAACATGCAATTGTCCACGCACATGCATCAGAAAATATCATGTGCCTTCTTTTTTTTTTTTAAAACGTATAAATTCTAAATGCATTTTGTTAAATTACAAATGTACAGCCTCACAATGCGTCACTGTGAGCTTGTCGATCAGCTACTTTCATTTGTGCTGGTCTTTATAGACCTGGCCGCTTCTGTTTCTGTTGCAAACCTGGCAACACAGCAAGAGAAAGAGGAACTTCTGCACGCACAACGCAAAAGACACAGGCTATAAGAAAGTTGTGGATGTAGTTACTTTCATAATTTAGCAACGAGCAAAGTAATAAGCCACTTTTTTCACAGAAGTAACTATAAAGGCCCTGATACACTAGCAATATTTTGATCAATATCAACTAACAGTGTCAACATCAACCGGCAACATGATGAGATACATGGCAACAGGCAACAACTCCCATTAAAAGGGAAGCCCACCCATTTTTTTTTTCATGAGAGCATACAATTGTGAACCATTTGTACACTCTCTAGCCTCAAAGAAAAATCATTAACCTGGTAACAAAAAATGTTATAAGGGTAAGTATTATTAAAAAGTATAATTGAAATTGTTTTTTGCGACTTGTTTTTTAGTTTGAATTGAATCATTTAGTTCTCAAAATGTTAATTTAGGAGAATAAAAAAGTTATAAAATCCTCGTTTCTTTATCTGTGGGAGTGGACAGAAACACTCGGAAAACATTTATCTGTGGGAGTCTGAGGAGAAAGGATCACATGACGCCAAGGAGGGCTGTGATTGGAGGATTCCGAAATGTTGACCAGTAGAGGGCGCTAATGACCTGACTTTTCTGAACAACCAGGAGTTGATCATTTTGTATAGAAAAGTGAAAAGTCACCGTTGATAATTGACGTTGCTTGTTGATATTGATCAAAACATTGCTGTAGGTGTATAAGGGGCTTAACTCCTAACTTTTTCCAGGGAAAATCTATGACAGGCACAGTGAAATTGAACATATTCTGTGTTTTTTAAATGTTCAATTCTAGTTATAGAGGACCAGTATAATGTATTTATCCATGAGGCTTATTAGCCTGGGATCCCCCCACCCCCACCCCTCTCCTCATGGCACCCCAGGCCAGCTGCCTATAGTCTGCCTAATGGCAAAAACGCCCCTGGGGTGTCATATCACACCGCTAGAGGGTCAGTGAGGTCTGTGACTGACCACTGCATACAGTAACGTGCAAACAGGAGAAGAGGGACTATAGGAATTCATAGCCTTTAACGCATGAGGAAGTGAACGAACGAAACGTCTCACACGGCCACTCACTGAAGCACACTGACGCTGTCTTAAAGACTGACCTACCGTGACAAAACACTGCCAACAACATCACAACGACGACACCACAGGTTGTTCCTATAGGGCTATCGCTCCTCTGTCTGCCTGCCTGGACGCTTTTAAATGATTATTTTTTTTATTAATGTTATTATTACTATCATGGTTCAGATGACTGAAGAGAGCTGGTGGTCGGCGGCGCAGGTGGTAGAGTCGGAGTGTCGGCGCGGCGTGGGGCTGCACTTGGTCAGCATGGTGATCTGCGTGCTGAAGTTGTTGCCGTTGCTGCCGATGGACGGCTGGTGCTGGTACTTGGCGTCGGCCACCAGGAACCGCTGCAGCATCCACCGCCGCCACTTCCGCTTCAGCTCCCCCTGCACCTGGGATTGGGACACAGAGACCGGACCATAGATATATATATATAAGAAAGCCTCTGACGTCGTTCAAGGCGGCCATCTTGTGAGAGGACTCAACACAGTATGCTCTATGGCAGCCCAAACAAAAACAGCTATAACTTGCTCAAAACGTGACGGATTTACAAACGGATTGCATCATTATGAATGTTATCGACGTGGCTATGATTTTTGCTGATTTTCTTTTCTAAAAACATTGTGTAATGGCTCATATGATGTAGAAGAATTGTTATTTTGACCTACCATAAATGCTCTTTTATAATCCGGGGCTTTTATTTGTCTCAACCGATTTTTATACCAGGTGTTTATTGGAAGGAGGCTGCTATAAGAAGAGAGGCCTATATTACAATGTTTCAATCCAATCATAATGAATAAAACATATTGTATACTCCCAATAATCTTAAATAATTTGTAATAATCTAAAATAATGCTGTTTTTTGTAAGGCCACTAGATGGCGTCTGTAGGCCTATATAGGTTTGACGCTTCAACACATATCACCATATATCAAGGCAGGGGCGGATTGGCCATCTGGAGTACAGGGAGTTTTCTCTCAAAGAATTACATCTGGTTAACCAGCTGCCCCCCAGGGTGGCCTGGCAAAGGCAAAATTGTCCCGTGGGAAAATATGTGCCAATCCGCCCCTGTATCAAAGTGAAAGTAAAAAAAAAGACTAGATAAAGTTATCGTATATAGTTGATGTTTAGGAATGGTTGGCAGGCATATTCAAATAATGGAACGGAGTACTATATCTGGACAATGGCATGGATAAAACTGGAAGAAATCTCGCATGGTTATTAGTAGGCCTACTACGAAAGTATTGACAAGGCTATGCTTCGTTACAGTCAGTCAGTCAGTCAGTCAGTCAGTCAGTCAGTCAGTCAGTCAGTCAGTCAGTCAGTCAGTCAGTCAGTCAGTCAGTCGATATAATGGATAACGGAAGATTCACCGGGATTATAACCAGATATGGATTACTTCATTGGTGTACATAATGGCTTCTTCACATCTCGGCTCACACTCACAGTAAGTGCATTGGAATGCGATGGTGCGCTCTGTAAAAATGGACCCTCGCGGGTCCATTTGGTTTCATTTTACGATCTCAAGAGTTACAGATCTAAAAGGACCACTAGTGGTCCCCGGACCACTGGTTTAAAACCAGTGGTTTATAGAGAGAAAAAAAGGCGAGCAGAATCGGCAGGAGGAGGAGGAGAAGGCGAGAATCATAATAGCGGTGAACTGCGCATCGGATAAGCCCACACTCGCAAAAAATAAAAAACAAAAGAAAACAATACCGTTAATAAAAGGGGCCGGAATATATCTGTTAATTCAACACCGGTCCCAGTAATTAATAGGAGGCCGGTAATTAATAGAACGGAGGACTATTTTAGAGGATTTACCCTACATTTAGCCAGTTATCTCTCCTAGATTGTGGAACAAAACTTGAAAATCCTTAGTTTTGGGTCAGAGAGACTGAACTCAAGCATGGTACGTGGCTAAAATGAAGAAAAAATAGTGGTCGCTGGTATGAAAAAAGTTGAAAATCCCTGCTTTAACAGATACAGGCTTTAAGAAGAAAAAAATACACATTATAACAAAAAAAAAAAACAGTATGGGGGTGAGTTCTGTACACCTGTGTGTGTGTGTGTGTGTGTGTGTGTGTGTGTGTGTGTGTGTGTGTGTGTGTGTGTGTGCTGTCTTACCTCTCCATTAAGAAAACAGTACAAGACGGCTACAACAAAACCCTAAATCAGATATAGAGCAAGAGAGAGAGAGAGAGAGAGAGAGAGAGAGAGAGAGAGAGGAGAGAGGAGAGAGAGAGAGAGAGAGAGAGAGAGAGAGAGAGAGAGAGAGAGAGGGAGAGAGAGAGAGAGAGAGAGATTAATTGCACAGTACCAAATCCCCAGCGACAGTAACAACTGTGACTTTGAAAATAACTGCCACACTGAGCACCAAATAAGTTCAGCTGAGGAAATACTCGGAATATTATTCTTTCATCACACAAACACACAGAAAAAAAGATCTTATATTAATGATACCCAAATTCAGAGCGAACACGAGTTCAGCTACATTAGAGCTGAACCGGAGAGGAAAGAACATCCCCAAGGGATTTACAACAACAGTTGTAAATTAAAAAAATATATTTTTCCGTTTCTAGAGAACATGCACTTAATGAGGGGAATTCAATTTAGCTTCAAATGCATGTAGGGTCCTGCACATGGTGTTTACATTGGATCTCATGCTCAGCTGCTCACTAAGAGCCTGTACTGTCTTAATCAAACACACACATTCAGTAAAACCGTTTCGCAAGCTAATCTGACAGATCATCGTCCAGGTGGTTAGGTAGATGAATGTGCTATAGCCAACAGACAGACACACAGACAGACAGACCACTTCGCACTACAATTACAATTTTACCCATTTTGTCCTGACCCTCGATTAGACTTTCTGACACCAGATTATACAGTAGTTCCTGACACCAGATTATACAGTAGTTCCTGACACCAGATTATACAGTAGTTCCTTACACCAGATTATACAGTAGTTCCTTACACCAGATTATACAGTAGTTCCTGACACCAGATTATACAGTAGTTCCTGACACCAGATTATACAGTAGTTCCTGACACCAGATTATAGCTGCAGCAACATTCTAGCTTTTGACGCTAGATACTACAGTAGTTTCCGACACTAGATTCTAGTTATTGACACTCAAGTATAGTTTCTGATGCTAGGATCTACTTTTTTGACACTAGAATCTAGTTTCTGACGCTAGAATCGAGTTTTTGACACTAGATTCTATAGTTTCTGACACTAGATTCTAGTTTTTCTGAAAAATCTGTGTTCCTGTGTCAGTGATGCTAACATTATTTCAAGTCAAGGACCACCAGAATTATTCACATTGGCTGCAGACCCCCATCTGAAAACATGTTGTTCTAGGGATCCCCCAGAAGCAAAAATTTGAGTTACAAATGTTTGCTTCCAAAATAATGTATTCAGAGATTTGCAGCACATTTTCACAATTTTTCAAAAATAGCAGAACTACAAGCTCATATCGCGCCACTTGGTGGCGCGAATTATGTAAAATTGTGAAAAAAGATGCCTCATGGTCGCGCTATAACAGTCCCTGGGTCAAAAAAAAAAAAAAAACAGTTTAAACCAACCACGTAGTTGTAGTGAATATACAGCAGCACAGCTACGGCTGTGCGTAGAATTCCCATGATTAATTTCGAGGCAGTAGCCTGGTGTGAAGCCTGCAAACTGTTTGACATTTAGGGATGCAACCAAATAAGTCCTTTTTTGGGAAGGTTCCCAAACAGAGTGAAATCACCTGGACATATCTATGTGACAGCTGTGATAGGAGAGAGTCAAATGCCTTTGAGTGCTAAAATGAAAATGTGCTTCATTCCTTAATTCCTTTTTTGTCTTCTCAGCAGGCCCGGATGTAACATGCGGTGAAGAGGCAGGTGAAAATGGCATGAGGGCGAAGAAGCCGTCCCCATACCATTTCTTTCTAAATTCTTTAGTTCTCTGATTCCTGATAATGTACGCTAGGACTTATATTAGTCAAGTAAAGCATCAATAATAACATCAGTTGTTGAAATTGCAACAGACACGCAGCATGCATAAAGCTGAAGGTCTGACTCAGAGAGTTTTCTGTTTTCAATGATGAAATGCTGGTGGTTTAGTGGTGACACAGCTGTAGTTAGTTAGGTGCAATAGTAGTGTTTCAAATCATTTTAATCATAAGCACTGGAATTTTAAAATATTGTTTGCAATGACATCATGTTGGGTGGGGCAGTCAGGTGGGGCATTGCCCCCCATGTCCATGCCTAGATGCGGCCCTGCTCCTTAGAGATCTTTTTGGGTATTTTATTCTTATTGTTATTATCATCTATGCTGCTACACTGCCTGAAGAAAGGCAAACAAAAATACGTTGTACTCTAATGTACCTGGAGTACACAAGATAAAACAGCGAAGCACAACCTTGTACCTCGGGGCATCGTGCACGCTGGACCATCTTGTACAAAAAGTAAAAGTAGATTTGCTTTCCCACAATTCGGTGCATGATAAATATTTTCATTCTATCGTACATACCGGTAAATAAAATACATACATTACCGACGTTTCTCATCTGTAATCGTTCCTGTCTAATAATAAATTATGCACGATTTATTCTTTCCTATGTGGTTGCATATGTGAATCCTGTAAAGGAATACTGTATATGTGTAATATATACTGCAGGGCTTGACACTAACACTTGCCCGCTTGCCCGGGGCAAGTAAGAAAAATGGTGGGGCAAGTGAAGACTGCTACCTGGTTGCCGATTGGGCAAGTGTGCAACTTAGTGCACTATAACACAACACAAGATAAATTTGTCTTGAAGGCAGTCATTGCACTCTGCCTCTGTGTCTTTCCCTGCTTTCTAGATATCCACAATTCCAGGCTGGATTTGGGAAACAAAACAGGCAAATTAACATACACATCAAAATGACCTAACCTTCTACATTCTCTAGTTGTGTAGACCTGGGCTAATTAAGATGATGATTTTTAACTCTTGAGAGCGTAAAAATGAAACCAAATGGACCCGCAAGGGTCCATTTGGTTTCATTTTTACGCTCTCAAGAGTTACATCTGGTTCACCAACTTAACTGGGGACCACCTGGAACCCTCTCAGGGACCACTGGTGGTACTCGTAAGTAAACTTAAATGCAAAATTTACAATATATTTTTGGTGGGCAAGTGACCACGACCTGAGGGCAAGTAGAACCTGACTTGCACTTGCCCGATGGGCAAGTGCCTCGGAGACCTTAGTGTCAACCCCTGTACTGTATATCATAGTGACCGGCATCTCTGGAGAGGTACTACAGATATTTTATGTTTCCTTCAATGTCTGGTATGAAGAGCATGTATCATGTATACTTGGCCCTAAGTGTCTGTCATCTGATTTTTGTACTCCAACTTCGGATTACTGCAAGCACCGTTGTTTAAAGGGGAACTTCACCCATTTTCAACATTCTAATATGTCATTAGTATACCCTAGAGGTGCTGGCTGGACATGATAAAAAAGTTCCCCCATTCTGTGTTCCCAAGAAATGGAGGTCTGAAGAAAACCACTAACATGGTGAAACATCTTGATGACATCATCAAGATGTATTTTCACCATGTTAATGGATTTCTTTAGACGCTTCTTTTTTTCTGAGAGCGTACAAATGCAAACCAAATGAACCCGTTAGGGTTCATTTGGTTGCATTTGTACGCTCTCAGAAAAAATGTTGAAAATGGGTGGAATTCCCCTTTAATGACATATTTCCTGTAGCATCAGGGCTGTCTTTTCGTAAATTACTAGACTTAAAAATAGGACTTAAAAGTAAGAGAGGCAACTATTTAGCCAAAAATCTAAATAGATATATAGCTGCGTATACATATATATTTTGCCTTTTTTCCTCTATGCTGCTTCTACTTTGATGCTGCAGCTGTTTCCCTGCAGACCGACTTGCTTTGTCCTGCAGACGGTCCAGAACTTTGTTGTTGTCAATAAATCATGAAAACAAAACATTCATCAGGCTCAGGACAGGCGGTGCTAATATCTTAGGGGGGAGGGGGGTTGTGTGGGGTGAGGCAGCGTTTCAGCCAATCACAGCAAAGTAGTCTCCAGCAGATTCCGTATGTGAGCCAATAGAGTGGAGGTGAGGTGGAGTTAATATTCTGTTTTTTAACAAATCTGTTCACAAACACAGTGTTTGTACACACTAAAGTTGCCTATTGCCTAATTACCTTTAACATTTATTATTATTATTCAAGATATACCCTTAAAAGGATCCCTGGCTAATAAGACAAATATGCCTTAAAACACTATACTTGCCTTCTATAACTAAAACATGCAGATAAAAACACCTTCAATACTTTATTTCTTTCATAACTAGAGAATCTTTCACTCAATAGGAGGTGCTACGTCACAGGATGATGTCACATGAGCATGTTCACCCATATATTCTATAGAGCTAAATCACACGTGACATCATCATCCTGCGCCAGGAGCAGTTCCCGTTGAGTATAATATTCTCTATTTGTGAAAGAAATAAGATGCCATTAGTGTTTTTGTTTGTTTATTTTAGTTATATAGGGAAAGTATATTGTTTTAAGCGATGTTTATTATTATCTTATTAGTCAGGGATCCTTTTAAGAGAATTTTAATTTTCTCTTTAATCCGACTAGCTGTCATCGTATGCACCGAACTGCGCTTTGAAACGCTCATGGGACGTTTTACCTGGAAAGACCCGAGGATAAGATCGAAGACCATCCGGACTTGAGGGTGGATGTTGTCGGGGATGAAGGCAAATATGATGTAATTCATCCCGAAGAGAGGTATCAGCAGCAGCGTGGACTTGGCCAGCCTCCTGCAAGCAAACAACAGAAACCAGTGTTGTCAACTTGGTGCATTTCTCACTATATATAGCTTTTTTTTTTCCAGACACCCCTAGCTCCTGGTGGAAAATGTAGTGCTTTTTGGCTGGTGAAATTTTTCCTCCTATGACAGTGTTTTTTTCACCCAGTGGTCCCCAGGCTAAATGATGGACAGTTGATTAACCAGATGTAACTCTCAAAGAGTTAAAATATTCATCATGTGAATTTGTGAATTAGCCCCAAGTCTACACAACTAGAGAATGTAGAAGATTAATGGTCATTTTGATCTGTACGTTTACATATATACAGTAAATATAATCCAGGCAAGCATCTAGCGCAGGGGTGCCCAAAAGGTAGATCATGATCTACCAGTAGATCACACAGACCGTGCAGGTAGATCACAACAGTCCCCATAGATGTGTAACTCTTGAGAGCGTTAAAACGAAACCAAATGGACCCCTAAGGGTCCATTCCATTTGGTTTCGTTTTACCGCTCTCAAGAGTCCATGGACACAATTAGAAAATGGGGAATAATTGTTATTTTGACCAATGTTTTGCCAGTTCTCTTGTGTCAGTAGTAGCATATACAAGAAAACCTTCCAATTCTCTCCATCTATTTTTAATTTTTAAGCGCATTATTCTTAAACACCATAACAGTAAGTAACACCGACACCAACTATTTCAAAGCTCAAACTTTCTAGGGGGGCGGGCTTGAAATTGATTTTCAGTAATGGAATAATCACATTTTTGATGTGTCACATTCTTGTTGAGCAGGTCATTTTGAAAGTAGCTGTCAGGTCAAAAAAGTGTGGGCACCCCCTGATCTAGCGCATTCTAGTGTATTTTGGATTTTGGCAAGTTGGCAACACTGACAGAAACCAAACAAGAAAATAATCAGTGACGTGTTCTATCGCCACATACCGGACAAACTAAAACAATCAATTCTCTGCACGGTGCGGAGGAGATATCTCCGCTCAACAACCAACATAATAGCAGAGCAAAACAATTTAGCAATACGGCGCACGTAAACCCTGATAAGATATGACCTTGGAACCTTCATTTTAGCGTTGCATAATGAACAACCTAAAAAAAAGTCGGCGGTCTGACATTTGTTTTATTTTGAGAAAAAAAAAACACGTACGAGTACTGATTGGATTCCTTTCTTCCGATGTCAGGGCAGTTTATCTTCTGTCGGAGGATGCGGATTATACAAATGAGGAGGAAGAAGTTGACCTGTGCGGAGACAATGGAAGACATCAGTCATGTATGTACTGGACGTTCGTGCGCAGCGTTAAACACAACGTGTTATTGTTGCACCAGGCTGGTGAAAGGTGACTCACAAGTATGGTCACTAGGATGGGAGTTTTTATGATCCACCAGCGATTGTCGTCGATGGTGTCCCAGCATCTGTTGAAGTAAACACAGCCACTATTTAATCACACTTTTCAATGGTTTTTCCCCTCCATCATTCCACTAACCCAGGGGTTTTCAACCTTTTTCATCCCAGGGCCCAACATTTATTCACCATTTGAGCTACGGACCACCATTCAACTACATTTTCACACCAGAGACCTAAAATGAAAGAATTCTTCTGGTTTTGTCTTCCACAATTCCAGGCTGTATTTTGCCAACAAAAACAGTGTAAACTTCTGAATTAATTAAGTGGTGTTAATTCAGAGAAATAAAACCATATGGACCCGCAAGGGTCCATTTGGTTTCATTTTTACATTCTCAAGAGTTACATCTGGTTAAGCAACTTTCCATCATTTAGCCTGGGTCCCACCTGGAACCTTCTCAAGGACCACTGGTGGTCCCCGGACCACCTGTTGAAAACCCCTGCACTAACCCAAAAAGAGATACCAATTCAGAAAACACTTGATATTTCTCCTAATAATAATAATGCCCTAAATGAGGATGCCAGCCATGTTCAAAGTGGACAATGAGCCCTTCTCAAAACCGCACCCTTTGGGGCGGAGTTGAGTCACTGTGCAATGATAGTCCAAATAGTTTGTAGTAGTGACTGTTGCTATGCAGGGCAAGCTTTCTTCTTCTGACGTGCCTATTGGACCAGGAAGGATTGGGGAGGGACTTAGTGAAGGGTTAATTGGTTCTGAGAAGAAACATGTGTCTTGTGTCATTTGATGTCTTGTATTGAAGCTCAAATGCCGACTCTCGTGGGAGGGAGACAGGCAATTGCTAGTTCCTGGAACGCCAAAATTTAAAAAAAAGAAATTTACTCATTTTGCATGCGATTTATTGTCATAAATCCAACACATTTCCTGGATTTATAAAGATATAACCAGTGTGGAGACGCATCCGTTTCCTCAAGTTACCTGATTCAATGAAATCCTTGTCACAATGTTGACAGTGCGTATTCACAGTAGAGAGAAACTCTACTGTGAATATGCAGGTGTGACTGCAAGTCAACTGACCGTTTGTAACTCTTGTCAGAATGTTGACAGCATTACGGTCTTTCTCCAGTATGGATGCGCAGGTGTGACTTCAAGTAACGTGACTGGTTGAAACTCTTGTCACAAAGTTGACACTGGTACGGTTTCTGTCCGGTGTGGATACTCAGGTGTCTGTGTAAGTCACTTGACTGTTTGAAACTCTTGTCACAACGTTGACAAGGGTATGGTCTTTCTCCAGTGTGGAAACGCAGGTGTCGTTGCAGATCACTATTGTGTCTACTGAAACCCTTGCCACAATATTCACAGGTGTGGATGGTTTTCTTTCCTGTGGAAGAACTCGGCTGGTTCGTCTTTCCTTCTCGCGCCGGAACTGCATTCTCGGTATCGGTAAACTGATGTCGGGGACTCTTAGATTCAGGTACAACTGTGCCTCTTTGACAGGCTGCTGCTGACGGGGTCTGTTCGCTCCTCTGCGTTTGGTGGTAGAGGTCGTCGTCGTCTTGGCTCTCTTCTCTGTGTTCGCGGAGGACGGTGGAAGCAGGAACGTCTGGACGCTCTGAACACAAGAACCGAGTCAACAAACGTTGGACCTCGCTCCTTGCTACAGCTACAGACAGATCGGCTGAACTGGACTCCGACATCATCTTGATTACTTCTTCTACCCGGGCCATGCACCTTCCATAGCGGTTTACACTCCGTTCTACGTCAGAAAGACGACTAGCCAGAGAGGATTGGACATGTTGTAAGGCGCTCATGCCCCCCTCCAGCGCCTTGATTGCCGCCAGGATGGTGGAAAGGGTTGGTTCTTCTGGATCCATCTTGTTGAGGGTAGCACCGCTTCTTTTAGTGATGTTGACTTATATAAAGGCACAGTATCCCTGTCTCCCTCTCGTCTGTGTATCTCTCTATCTTCAGTCACTCACACTGACGTTGAAGTGAAGGTCTCAAGACAATTTACACGTTAGCTGGCCATGGATCTGTGGTCTGACGTCACACACAACAAAGTGTTGCAGTGCAAGTCTCTAGGAATGCAGATTTGCACAGGTCGTCCATCTTTTTGTGTTATAGGCCTATACATACTGTACACATTGCAAAACATTTTTATACATTTTTATCCAACAATTTTGTAACCCATTTTTCACCCAGTGGAAATTCCTAATGTGATTCCTGGGCTCTACACACACTTGCCTCATGCTTCCTTCAAGGCATGAGGAGTCATGCCGTCTTCTTTTCACCTGACAGAGGGGAGTTTCCCTGGTTGGACGTAGCGTGTGGAAGGAACACGTTATTCCAACCAGTTCCTGTCCCCTCCATCAGGCGCCCCGGCTGGCCAGGGGGAGGCAGTTTAGAGCCCAGGATTACTGCATGTTTTTGTGAAGGTATCTACCCTAATGGACACGGTGGAGAACCACCACTAACCACTGGTCCACCGTGCCGCCCCCAAAACATAATTCTGGTGGCTGGCAGTCAGGAAATTAGTGGCTGTTACTTCATTATACAGGAATCAGGCCGATCTCTGGCCTCCGGCATGGAACGTAAATTATTCATAGAATTCAAAATGGCCGATGATCTAAAGGTTATATAGATCAAAAGCCAAAAACACGAAAGTCGTTCGTCATGAGGAGACACATTACTCTGCTAATAGAGTTAAATTATTCCATTTATACAGTGACATTTCCGTAATCGCTGTCACTCAATCACGACCACATTAGAAATGTATTGACAGCTGAAATTGCCATCGCTCACTCAGCATATACGATTAACCTATATACACAAGGTTAGAAAACATGGTAATCCTTGCATGAATTAAGAGGAATGGCTAGCTTACCCAGGATCATTCATGTAGGCCTTAGTTATCACCCAGGCTGTGATAAAAACGGAGGGAGCCCCTGTGGAAAACAAACCAAAGCTTGATTAGTAATATCTCAAAAGATAATAATGATGAAGGCATGCAGAAAGAAACCCAATACATTGTATATATGTAGGCTATCAATTCTGCCCAAAGCTCTTAAAACAAAAGATAATGACTCAATTTGCAAAGCACAACATGTCCATGTTTGGTAGGGGAAACCGCTACCTGATGTTCTTCCTTCAACGTCGCTAAAACGCAAAGCATCCAGTTTGTCGACCCCCAAGGACTTAAAGGGACATTTCACCAATTTTTGACATTTTACTATGTCATTTATATACCTTAGAGATGTTGTGTGCACATGATAAAGAGTTCCCCCCATTGGTGAAACGTGATGACGTCATCAAGTTGTGTTTGACCATGTTCATGATTTTTCTTTTAGGGGCCAGTGTACAAATGGAACCAAATTGGTTCACACTTGTGCACTCTCAGGATTTTTTCGAAAATGGGTGATTTTCAACATTTCACTATTTTTGCAAGGAAATATACTGTATGTTAACGACGTTTAGAAGATTCGGAACACTTTCCCGGGGTCTTTATGTGTGTAACGTGTGGCGTTAGATATTTTAACTCTTAGAAGTGAGCCATGTGTCTCTGATGTCATCAACACTCAATCCTGGACTACAATTTCCATAATGCTCCCAATGCTCTTGTGGAAGGAGGACTGTCTTAAGCACTGGGCACGCCATACTGCGAACTGTGGACTTTGGATGCAACGTTTTGAGGTCACGTGACGTGTTTTTGAATGGCTGTGGATAGGAAATAAAAATGGCCGTTGCGGCAAATGGCCGTTGTGGCAAAGTGCCGCACGGCCGTGCGTCCCTAGGACGCAGGTCTTTGCGGCAAAGTGCCGCCTTTTTATTTCCCATCCACATCCATTGAAAAGCTCCAAACATGGTGGAAAAGACGTCAGACTTTGTCGGCTATCGTGTGCTCACGGAGACAACAATGTCTCAGTAACATCTATTCTTTTGAAAAAATGGTGAAATGTCCCTTTAAGTTGGCTATAAACATTTCAAAAATAACCTGATTTATGTTTTATAGTTTTGTGGTAGCAGGTGTTTCACTATAGCTGAATAACTTCTACATTTCTGGCTGGTCACGTCAGGCTGTTTAAAAAAAATAAAGAGAGAGAAAGAAGAAAGAGAAATACGGGGGGGAAAAAATAAACGGATCCAGCACACGTATTAACTGTTTTTACTTACAAAAGTATTTTTATTGAGCAACATTTGGGTCGTTTCAAACCTTCATCTGGCCTCTTTTCAGGTCAGGCTCAAACTGACTTCACTGTTAAAAGCGACTACAGACAGAGCCTTTGCTTGACAACGATTTATAGGGGAATTCCACCCATTTTCAACATTTTTTTTTCTGAGAGCATACAAATGCAACCAAATAAACCCTAACGGGTTCATTTGATTCCATTTGTACGCTCTCAGAAAAAAGAAGCGTCTAAAGAAATCCATTAACATGGTGAAAATACATCTTGATGATGTCATCAAGATGTTTCACCATGTTAGTGGTTTTCTTCAGACCTCCATTTCTTGGGAACACAGAGTGGGGGGGAGCGTTTTAATCATGTCCACCCAACACTTCTAGGGTATACTAATGACATATTAGAATGTTGAAAATGGGTGGACTTCCCCTTTAACAGGCAGCAGTTAATCAAGTCTTTCTGCAGTTTAGTTTAACTATCTAAACTCTGATACTCTGTCTGGCCCGTGGGTCCATTCCAAGCATTCGTTTTGCAAAAAACACACTCATAATGGGCTGAAAACAGCCATAGGACTTGCCCCAATTGTGCTGACTAAGCACGTTTATGATGACGGGTCTGTCTGTTTATTACCCAAGGAGTTGTTCTCTGGACAAAACTAACGCTTGGAATGGATTCGGCATCATGAAAACCCCCTAGTTAGACATATCACATGCTACATGAAGCATGATGACATTTTGCATGTTTTGCCTTTTATAGGTTGTGACTAGTACCCTGACTCTGACCTGTTTTATGAGGTTTCCCCACAAGTGTTGAATTTCAACATTTTAGTACATGTTATCGGACACCATTAGAAACACATTGGTGAAGACATTTCTTGGTAACGATTTAGTTCCCAGGTTTTCAAGCCTAAACATAACCCCAAGCAGAGCAGCAGGGGCGGATGTAACATTTCCCAATTGGAGGGGGGGGGGGGGGGCACGGGGGCGGCAGTAGTAGTGTTTCAATTCATTTTTTATAGAAGCACTTTAATCTGAAATACTGTATCTTTAGTGGGGCAGTCTGGGCATTGGGGTGGGAGGATTGCCCCCCCATGCCCATGCCTAGATCCGCCCCTGCAGTGCACGTTCCACCCCTTCCTGACCTAGTTGACCGGAGTCCCCCAGGGCTCTGAGCTAGGCCTTCTCCTGTTTTCGCTCTACACTCACAACATATTTCAAGTCAAAAAATAATACCCAATCCAAGAGCTTTACTTGCAATGTTGTCTATTTTTTCGCTGAATATTCGAGCCAGAATAGGGAATGCTCTGGGGGCTCAATTGGTTAATAAGTTATGTAATAGCTTTTGGCAGCTAAAAGAAAAAAAAAACAGCTTCAAAACCTTTTCTATGCTATTCCAGTGAAGAACAGAGAGGATGATGTGAAGTGATAGTGAAGTGATCATTAACTAGCTTTAACTATTGAAAAATAGCAGATCTACAAGCTCATATCGCGCCACCGAGTGGCGCGATACGAGCTTGTAGGTCTGCTATTTTTGGAAAATCCTTAAAACATGGTGCAAATCTTTGAATATTATTTTCTGTCGGAGCGAACGTTATTAACTCTTAATAATCTTTGTTTCTGGGAGGGGGGGTCCCTCCATGGGATATTTTCAGATGGGGGAGGGGGTCCTCCGCAGCCTGCCAAACACAGACAATTCTAGGGGTCCTTGGCATGAAATATTTTGAGCATCACTGACACAGAAATATCGCTTTTTCAGAAAAACTAGAATCTAGAGCTAGAAACTACTATCTAGGGCCAGAGACTAGATTGTAGTGTCAGAAAGTACAATCTAATGCCAGGACAAAATGGCTTAATCCATTTTTAGTGGGAACCTCTGGGTGTTCTAAGTCCAGTGGTTTTCAACCTTTTTCATACCAGGGCCCACTATTTATTCAGCATTTGAGCCACGGAGGACCACCATTTGATGACATTTGAGCCCCAACAGGCCCCAAAACTAAAGATTTATTTTGTTTTTGTCCACAATTGCAGGCTGGATTTGGGAAACAAAAGTCAAACATACAGATCAATTCCACATTCCACATTCTCTAGCTGTGTAGAGTTGGACTAATTCAGAATATTTTAACTCTTGAGAGTGTGAAAATGAAACCAAATGGACCCTTGCGGGTCCATTTGGTTTGGTGACGCAAACATGACCCACTTTACTTCCGTTAGTAGCTTAATATTATGTCTTTTTTATGTTCAGTTCATAAAAGGGATATTTCACTTTCAATAAAACCTTTAGTTGTTTTGTCATCAGGCTCATGTGAACACCACAGTCATTTCATAAGTTACTCCATTCAGTGTGGAGCGATGTATGGATTGCTTATTTGTAAACTCATAGTGCTGTGGTGGACAAGCGCTGATGTTTGTAAACAACTTCCGCTAAACATTACCACAACGATAAGAACGGACGTTATTTTTCGCTCCGAACCGGTTCAGGAAAGATATTTTGGTGCTGGAACGATTGCAAGAATGAAAACGTTAAATATAGATCTACCCGAACCGTTCCTGAAAAAATAATTTCGTTTTTCAAGCCCTGGGGGATTGTGGATTCCCTTTTAGCCTTTCTTTTCGTTTACATTTCTTTTGAAAATCTCATTTTGGAAAAAAAAAGATCCACACCGGAGAGGACTAAATAATAAAACAATGTTTTACGAATAAATGAAAACACCAAGCAGCCAGTGAACTGAAACATTCAAATTAAAAGCGGATGATTGACAGCTGCTGTGAATAGCATTAATGCAGAACTGCCTAGAAGATGCAAATCAAATGCAGATGTGGAGACAGGCCTGAGTCATTATCATCCATCAACAGCAAGCAAAACAAACAGATTTCATTTACTTTAAGATCAACACATCTCTTTCTACGTTTATTGCTGCCTAAAAAACGTCTGCAGTGTGAGTGGAAGTGAGTTTGAGCAAACAACATGCTAACGTCTCTAACATATCCTTGTAAATCATTAAGAGTGGGTTGCCGAGAGCCTGGTGGTAAAAGCACACATACCACATACCAGGCTCAAATGTAGCCTGTAGTCGTGGGTTTGAATCCCAAAAACAGTTGTTTTCAGTACATCTCCAGTCTCCAACACTATTCAAATAAAGATAGAAAGCACCCCAAAAATATCTTAAAGGTATACTAGGAAAGTTTTTTTTTTTTATTAAAAACAAACCTTAAATTTGATATCCATTGTGACCAGTGTTGCCAACTGCCAAAATCCAAAATGCAATAGTGGCACTTCCAAAATGCACTAGAAAGTCAGTCAGTTTTCAACATTTTCATACCAGGGCCCCACTATGCATTCTGCATTTTAGCAACGGAGGACCACCGTTTGATGTTGAGTTTATTCTCTCAGATTAATTTAGGAGAAATAACTGGCAAAATATTGGTCAAAATAGCAATTCTTCTACATTTTCTAAAAGATTCTTAAAAATTAGGTAATTCAGATGTTTAAATATAATTTAATTCTTGAGAGTGTGACATTTTTACGATCTCAAGAGTTACAGCTCTATGAGGGTCCATTTGGTTACCAATGGTCCTTTCTAGGAAGGAAGGAGGACTCTATCATAGGAGGAAAAATGGTGAAAAACGATGGTTTTATTTCTGGCGCCTGTCAACCAGAGCTAAAATATAGCGACAAATGCGCCAAGTTGGCAACACTGATTGTGACTGGCATATTTGTCACATCAGCCACTCCCTGAATTTCAGGCCTCAAAGGCAGTTATAAATATGCTTTCTATCGGAAAATGATGGGGGTGTCTGATTGGTCCTTGATTCTAACGACCAATCAGAATGCGACTTAAACACGGGATGCTGGGAAATGTAGGACTCGATTTAAAACCTGCAGTACCGGCAATCCACCAGTCAAAGTTACCTAGTACCCCTTAAACATATAAAAAAAAAATATATATATATATATATATATACTAATAAAATCAGTGTGAGTGATGTGTGAATTGGAACATACCCCAGCCAATCAGGATGTACCACCAGAAGTACTTCTTCTCTGAGAAGAAGGAGACGGCCAACAGGGCGTGGAGATACAGGCCTTCCACCAGCAGCCAGAAGAAGCTGGCCATGATGCCATACTGGAAGAACACCACCGCCGCCTTACAGCCCATCTGGGAGGACAGGGGACAGATACCCACAATGACAAACAGAAGAGCAAACAGAAAAAAAACTTAGACATTGGCGACATTGAGGGGTCAGAAAACGGAGCTCTCTGGAGGGCTGTTGCAGCCTGGAAGAGGGACAAAAGAGGGACAATTCCAAGATTTTCCTGAGAGTGCACAATTAATGTTCACTCTCAGAAAAAAAGGTCCCAAAAGAAAAATAATGTAGAAGATTAATGGTCATTTTGATCTGTATGGTTGCCTGTTTTGTTTCGCAAAACAGTAGCAAAAGCAAAATAAATCTTTAGTTTTTGGGTCTGTGGGGCTAAAAATGTCATCAGATGGTGTCCTCCGTGGCTCAAATGATGAATAAAAGTGGGCCCTGGAATCCAAAAGGTTGAACCCCTGCTGTACATGTTTTCAAACAGTGAAAAGTGAGCGCCATCGTGAGCTAGGGCATGAGCTGGTGTATTTCTCCTCTTTCTTTTCAACTCACCAACCAATTATGATCCTGATCCTGCCAGTGTCGGACATCGCCAGAACACCATCCCTTCTAAAGGCCTATTCATAGTTTGATTTTCATTGATCACCGCGACCACTGTAGCCTACAATATGACGTCATACCACCGCAAGTGCCGCTCTTTTTAGCCCTCCTCTCTGATTTTACTAACCACCGCAGCGGTGCTCACTGGGAACACCCACCAAACAGAGCTAAACCAATCACACTGGCCGGGAGCCGCCGGGCATTGTTGATTGGTCCAAAAGTTGGAAGCACCGGTTGCTGTTTTTTAACGGCTGGAAAAAAAAAAACACACCACAGCGCAACAGGCTGTGGTATAAATACAATAGGAAATAAACATAAAAACAGCAGAAATTATTATAATTGAGGCAGGTAGGAAGTAGAGAGAGAAAACAGTGGGAGAAAAAAACAACAATGGGCGCTTTGAGAAGGGAGGAGAGGGGGAGAGGGGAGGGAGGAGGAGGGGTGGTGCTGTTAGTGGACTATGAATTCTAAACTCTGAATGAGCCTTAAAGGGGAATTCCAGCCATTGTCAACATTTTTTCTGAGAGCGTACAAATGCTTCCATTGGTTGCATTTGTACGCTCTCAAGAAATGGAGGTCTAAAGAAATCCATTAACATGGTGAAAATACATCTTGATGATGTCATCAAGATGTTACACCATGTTAAGTGGTTTTCTTCAGACCTCCATTTCTTAGAGAACACAGAATGGGGGAACCTTTTCATCATGTCCGCCCAGCATCTCTAGGGTATACTAATGACATATTAGAATGTTGAAAATGGGTGGACTTCCCCTTTAACAAGCGGTTCAAATATAAAGTCCTACTGTAGTTGAACACCTCAGGCTTCAAGAGGCTCGCCTGAACTTCCAACACGGCGTACTCGACGACGACTAGTTTGCACAGGCCTAACCAATTAGCGCTGCGGAACATAGCCGTTGTCCTAGAGGCAGCAGACATCTGTCGAGGCGAGGGGGCGGCCGTCGAGAGGTTTACGCTTCAAGTACAGTACTTCAAGTATGTGTGCTTCTGACTAGTAATGAGTCAAAAGCATTGTTTGCCTTACAACACGGGCGGATAATATGCCACAGTTCTGCGTAGTGCTCAATGCTGAGCTACAGCTACAGCTCCATATCTAAGAGACAGGGAAAATGATTAATAGATTTGCGTCCGATTTTAACCATTTTCCAAAAATATCATAGCGTGCCACTCCGTGGCACGCTATGAGCTTGTAGGTCTGATATTTTTCAATATCTAAAGTACCAAAAATGCTAAGTAATGACAATAATGCTAACTATTGCTAATAATACTAAGTAATGCTAATGATGAATATTGTTAATAATGCTAATTATACTAAATAATGCTAAGTATTGTTAATACTTAATGTTAAGTACATACACAATGCTAACAATGCTAAGTAATACTAATCTTAAACATTGTTAATAGTGATAGTAATGCTAAGCAACACTAATAACGTGAGCAGTGTTGGTCAATATTACTTAGGAAAGTAACTTCTTTACTTTACTCGCTACCCCTTAGACAAAGTAATATCATTACTTTACTTATTACTGGAATCAAAGAGTAATATATTACATATTACGTTATTACTTTCCCAAGTTCTCAACTTTTTCACAATTGTTTTCAAACAGTTGAGTTCTTGTATTTAAAAATAAAATAATACAATAAACAATAAAACAATAAAACAATAAAAATACAATAAAATACAAAATAAAGCAGCAAGCGATTTGTAGTGTACATAACTGTGCGCAGGATGCAGCGCGTGGACTGGATCTACATCTCTGCTGTTACAGTACCTGTCGATAGCTTGCAAATCTGTTCTATTTTTGCATGCAACAACAAGCTAATTTTAAACAAGTAACTTGGCGTTACTTGCAAAGTAATGAGTTACTTATTACCCATTTTTGCAGAGTAATCTCGTTACTTTACTTTTTGGAGCAAAAGTAATAATATTACAGTAATATGTAATCTAAAATTAGTTACTGCCCACCACTGAACGTAAGTAATGGATTAACAGGACACGTCCTCAGTCGGTGTACCTGAGACTCACAACAGAACAGGTTTCCTGTCACCTCGACAGAATAGCGTACGGACAGTTTGGGTGGGCCTGTGTGAACTTGCCGTAGAGAAGTGTTGTTGTGTGATAGTTAGGTGGAGGTGTCGGCCATCCAGGTGTTCAATTAGGAACGTGATACTTGAACCGCTGGATGGTGTTGGACGGCAACTGGTTTGGGCGATAATTTGGGGTGGGAAAACTCACCCATGTGGCTCAGTCAGGGACAGTGTTGCCAACTTCGCGCATCTGTCGCTATATTTAGTTTTTTCCGGATCATAAAATGAAAGAAACCAAATGGAACTTTAGCCTACGTGTCCATTTGGTTTTGTTTTATGCTCTCAGGAGTTAAATTAAATGTAAACATCTGAATTATCTAATTTACAAGACTCTACACATTTAGAAAATGTAGAAGAATTGATATATTGACCAACATTTTGCCAGTTATCTTTCCTTAATTAGTCAGAGCCACTAAACTCAACGTCAAATGCTGGTCCGTGGATGAAATGCAGAATAAATAGTGGGCCCTGATATGAAAATGGTTGAAAACCACAGCTTGAGCGCATTCTAGTGCATTTTGGAAGTGCCACGAGTGCATTTTAAATTTTGGCAGTTGGCAACACTGGTCAGGGATTGTCGGTGGTGGACCGCTGTATTGCTATTGTTCTCTGTGCAATTCTAAAGTTTGGGGGGGGGGGTCTAACCACCCCCTTGTTTGTTCTTGCTTGGCAGCACAGGCCATGAAGCTGCCCCCCCCCCCCCCCCTCCCCGATATAAACGGCCAAGTATAAAGAATGCAAAGAAAACAATTAAAAGGTTTCATCAGTACAATATAGCACTAGTACAATAAATCTGGGCTATTATTATTATTGTTATTATTAAAAGTGTCTAGGATAACATGGGAGCGAAAACATGATGATGGAAAGCGTCTACTACACACATACTGTATATACAGAATTACAGAGTAATAGACTGGACATTGAGTGATCAGATTGGGTTTCTGTTTACATTTTAAGAGGTTGTCTTTTGGATGTGATTACATTGATGTCTGCTCTGTAAACATTTCAATTTCATCAACAGTTTTCATTGGGCCTTTGGGTCACATAAACAGTGTCTTGTGTACGTTTTTAATAGTCATTCGAGGCCACCGATGGTTATTCAAAATTGGACTTTAATTGCTAAATTTCCCCAGGGCTAAGATTGTAAAGGGCTCTGTCTCACAGTGTTTCACTCCGAGGGCAAAGTGTTGTTAATCTTTTGTCGTATTATCGTGGATTTAGATTGTGCATATCAAGGATGTCAAACTCAAATACACAGCGGGCCCAAATAGAAAAATTATGCTGTGCTTCAATACGTGCGCAAACAGCAAAAGATAATTCCTCTGGGGTCTATTTGGTTCACATTTGTACACTCTCGGAAAAAAATTGAAAATGGGTGGAATTCCCCTTTAACCCATTGTGTCCTGACCCTCGATTCGAGTTTCTGACACCAGATTATACAGTAGTTCCTGACACCAGATTATAGCTGCAGCAACATTCTAGCTTTTGACGCTAGATTCTACAGTAGTTTCCGACAGTAGATTCTAGTTATTGACACTAAATGATAGTTTCTGATGCTAGGATCTCCTTTTTGACACTAGAATCTACTTTCTGACGCTAGAATCGAGTTTTTGACACTAGATTCTATAGTTTCTGACAATAGATTCTAGTTTTTCTGAAAAATCTGTGCTCCTGTGTCAGTGATGCTAACATATTTCAAGCCAAGGACCACCAGAATTATCCATATTTGGCTGCAGATCGACCGCCATCTGAAAACATGTCGTTCTCGGGGGTTCCCCAGAAGCGAAAAATTGAGATAAAATGTTTGCTTCCAAAATAATGCATTCAGAGATTTGCAGCACATTTTCACAATTTTTCAAAAATAGCAGAACAACAAGCTCGTGTCGCGCCACTCGGTGGCGCGACATGAGCTTGTTGATCTGCTATTTTTCAACAGATAAAACACCAAAACGCTTTCAGGACACTAAGGGTCAAGAGGCGCCCCCCCCCCCCACTTCTAAAAGTCTCACTACAACACTGTGGGTATACCTCCCTAGTTCTGCTCTGCAGGCATTGTTTGTTGTTTTCCGTTGTGCGCGGAGGAAGGATTTGCCGAGTTCTGTGTGCAGTGAGTCTTGGTTTGTTGTTTGTCCCTTTTTTTTCGGGTTCTTGGTTGGTAAGGCGACCCCAGACCTCACCCCAGATCAATAGAGGGAGATGGGTTTCTATGACAGAGTCTATTATCTTTATCCAGATCTAAGTGGGAGGATTAGGGTGACCAGATGGCCTTTTTTGCGTGGGACAGTCCCTCATTTCCAGGACTGAAACTCCGTCCCACATTGTGACTGACAAGCACCATTGTTTAATCTGCAATCTCAATCTCTTATCTACAATCTCAAAACGTGCCGCACTGCGACACGTTTTAAGATTGTAGATCAGCTGTTTTTGCTGTATTAGAATTGAAATCCGGAATTATTTTTTGGAATATCGGATATTGTTCAATGGCAAATAATCCATCTAAGGCCAGGGTTTTCAACAGGTGGTCCGGGGACCACCAGTGGTCCTTGAGAAGGTTCCAGGTGGTCCCCAGGCTAAATGATGGAAAGTTGGTTAACCAGATGTAACTCTTGAGAATGTAAAAATGAAACCAAATGGACCCTTGCGGGTCCATTTGGTTTCATTTTCACACTCTCAAGAGTTAAAATATTCATCATCTGAATTAAGAAGTTTACACTGTTTTGTTTGCAAAATCCAGCCTGGAATTGTGGACAAAACCAAAAGAATTCTTTAGTTTTAGGTCTTTGGGGTGAAAATGTCATCAAATGGTGGTCCGTGGCTCAAATGCTGAATAAATGGTGGTCCCTGGTGTCAAAAAGGTTGAAAACCCCTGATCTAAGGTGTTAATAATTTGCTAACCACCATTTTTTCCTGACTCGACTAGTTCCACACATGCAGCACTTCTCCTCAAACGAACAGTTTGGATCTGGTTAGCCATGGATTAAAGTAAACAAAACTCATCTTTTTACGGCTTTGGCTACCATTGAAGTCAAAGGGACTCGTCTTTTACGGCTTTGGAATTTAACCTGTTAAAAGCTGTCAATATGGCATGGATCAGTCGATATGGAGATGGTCAAATGGAGCAGGCAGGGGTGATGCATGGAGCCTGGAGAATGCAGCTCCAATCCCCATGACACCCAGCATCACTTCAACAGGAAGTAAAACATAAACTACCCTAAAAGCTGGGGAAATGGGCTCATGGCCAAATAATGTTTATCAGCTCAAATTTGCAGACCTGGGCTTAAAAGAGGATACTAGTGTGTTAAGTTAAGTGTGTTACCCTGTCTCCCGTGCCCTACACCAGGATCACATAAATGGGGCTTTAAAGGGGAACTCCACCCATTTTCAACATTTTAATATGTCATTAATATACCTTAGAGATGTTGTGTGGACATGATAAAAAAAGTTCCCCCAATTCTGTATTTCCTAAAAATGGAGGTCAGAAAAAATCATTAACATGGTGAAATACATCTGATGACATCATCAAGATGTATTTCACCATGTTAATGATTTTTCTTTCAGACCCCTTTTTCCTGAGAGGGTTCACATTTGTATCCTCTCAAGAAATTTTTGAAAATGGGTGGAATTCCCCTTTAATTTACCTATACCTGAAATATTGATCACATTGTTTAATGTTTGAATGTTTTGCGTAACGGTCGCATAGGGTTACGGTTAGGTTTAGGCACAAGTTTTTTACTGAGGTTATGTTTAGAGTTAGGAGTTAGGGTTAGGTTTAGTAGGGGAAAAGGTCGACTAATATTATTGTTATGCAAAACGGTCACAATGGTTACTGTTACGGTCGCAAATGGATTTCACTGTCTCTCCATATTGGTCTAGTACTGTGGTTTTCAACCTTTTTCATACCAGGGCCCACTATGTATTCCGAATTTGAGCCACAACCACCATTTGATGACATTTTAGCCCCACAGACCCCAAAACTAAAGATTTCTTCTGCTTTTGTCCACAATTCCTGGCTGGATTTTGGAGAAAACAAAACAGTCCAACATACAGTTCATAAATGACCATTAATCTTCTACATTCTCTAGTTGTGTAGACTTAGAATTCACATGATGAACAATTTAACTCTTGAGAGCGTAAACATGAAACCAAATGGACCCGCATGTGGTACATTTGGTTTCATGTTTACGCTCTCAAAGAGTTACACCTGGTTAACCAACTTTCCATCATTTAGCCTGGGGATCACCTGGAACCCTCTCAGGGACCACTGGTAGTCCCCGGACCACCTGGTCTAGTACTGTCCTGCCCTGGAGTTAACGTCGATCAGTACATTTCTTTTTTATCCCACGATTTTGCAACCCATTTTTTCACCCAGTGCCAATTCCTAATGTGATCCTGGGCTCTACACACCCTCCACCATCCTGGGACCTCATGCTTCCTTCAAGGCATGAGGAGTCCAAGCCTTCTTTTCACCTGACAGAGGGGAGTTTCCCTGGTTGGACGTAGCGTGTGGAAGGAACACATTATTCCAACCAGTTCCAGTCCCCTCCATCAGGCGCCCCGGCTGGCCAGGGGGAGGCAGTTTAGAACCCAGGATTACTGCATGTTTTTGTGAGGGTATCTACCCTAGGAAACACAGGGAGAACATGCAAACTCCACGCTGATGACGTGGAGGAGGAGACACGCCGCCAGCACCCACAGCCAGGTCCCTAGCGGGATTCAAACCCAGGACCTTCTAGCTGTGAGGCGACAGCACTAACCACTGTGCCACCGATCATCAGTACATTTCATCTAATTTTCTAGCAGCCACGTTTGGCTGCAGAGCTTGGAGGGCCTTTTAGACGGAGCACCAGCAGCTGTGTTTGGAGTTGGACCAGTAATGTATGTCCCTAGAGAGGACATGATCCTAATTAATGAGCATCGCTTAGAGCTTAGAGCATTAAAAACCTTCCTGCATCTTATGAAGGTAAATGACAAAGTAACTGACTCAGTTTGACAAAAAAAAAAAAAAAACATTATTTGACACGTTGTATAAATGTCTTCATGCATCACTCCATTCAAAACTATTACTTGTCCTTCATTTTGTATAATTTCACTACTGATGTGCTCATGTCATTTTGTTTATGTGTGTTTTTCCGCTTTTTTTCCTCCTTCCATTCCTCACTCCTCACTCAGGCTAAACTAAAAGTATGCAAACACACACACGACCGTAAATTAAACTCTCCCAGACTTCCTGGTTGAACGGCGGTCCCGTTCGTCGGAAACACTGCACTGGTCCGAGGAGTTTCTTAAGACCTCGACAAACACTGCTACACCCAGCAGTTCCTGAACGATCACTGCTAAGCAAACTCTTGAGACAAAAGCTTTTTTAAAACTAAACAGCACGGGGTTGAGTAATCTTTGTGCAACGACACAAGGGAGGATAGAGAGTGTTGCTGCAGCTCATGAATGAGACTTATAAAGCCTGTGGTTTTATACTTGTGTCTTTGGCTTGGGTATTGTGCATGCAGCGTGGTGCCGTATTTGAATAGGCAAATATGCTAGTTTCGGCACGCAACACTGCTGCGCGACAGTATAAATGTGTGGTTTTCAACCAGTGGTCCGGGGATCACAAGTGGTCCTTGAGAGGGTCCCAGGTGGTCCCCAGCTAAGTTGGTTAATCAGATGTAACTGACAATTGGACCCATGCAGGTCCAATTGTCAAATTGAACCACCACGCTGGACCGCACAGAAAAGAAAGTAGCTGCTGCTATAACGGGGCGAGGCGCCGAGTCTATCCCATCAAGACTTCTCTTCGGTCGGGCAGGCCCGGCGGGTTGCCCCCCTTGACATACGCAGCGGATGTGGTGCTAGATAGGCTATGCCGCGAGTATCCAAATCTAGCCGATAAAACTGCATTTTCATACAGCGACAAAGGATTTCGGTCACCCAGCTTTTGATAAGCACGAGAAAAGCAAAGAGCACGTCGACGTAGTTGAAACAATAAATAACGATTGTGTGTGTGTGTGTATGTGTGTGCGCGCGTGTTGGGGAGAGAGAGAGAGAGAACCCACGTTGACTTGTCCATAGCTGGAAGCCTGAAAGAGGAATTCCACCAAAAAAGGGGAATTCCACCCATTTCCAACATGATTGATGTTGTGTTGTGTGGTTCCCCCATTCTGACTCCTAGAAATGGAGGTCTGAAAAAATCATTAACATGGTAAAACATCTTTTACCAGGGTTAATCATTTTTCTTTTAGGACATTTTTTTTCTGAGTGTGTACAAATGGAATCGGTCCATGTGAACACAAAGGCACACACGTGCGTGTGTGTGTGTGTGTGTGTATATATATGTGACACCTCGCCGCATGTGACGCGTGTGCCTCGATGCCTCACCACCTTTACTAACCAATTTTCTGCGGAAAACACTAGGTAGATCAATGCCCCAGTGTGTTTTGGAATGGAATTCTCCTTTTGAGATGGATGTGAATGTGAGTTATACTCACAGAGGAGTTGCAGTTCTCTGTTTCTCCGACCTCGTACAGGACCACGTCCTTGATGAACACGGCGATGGCTTTCAGGATGAACGACACAAACAGATTCATGTGGATGTAGTTCCTCGTGCAGTGCAGCTTCCTAGAAGAGAAACATGTGACGATCAGTGCTGATCAAGTGTGATGATGTGTCTACAGTACAGTGGGGGGGGGGGGGGGGGTGGAAGTGCAACAGGCAAAGTACACAAACACACACACACACACACACACACACACACACACACACACACACAACACACAGTGGCGACATTAGGGTTCATCAGCCATGGGTGCCGATATCAAAAGGGCCCTCTCAGCGTGCGCTCACACATGCGCGTGCAGAGGTGTTTGTCAGATAATTTGGATCGTTTGGGAAGGCTCTCTTTTACGGCCTATATTCTCGTCCTATCCCACCTTGACTAATAAAAATCAACAAGCAACATTACATTATAAGGTTGAATACTAATAGCCAGAAAATTATAACAAGAGTCACCAATCAGCCAACCATGCTATGGATAAGCAGGTGAAGATGAATGGATGTATTTAGATAAATGTATTTTGATAGATGAATACAGACATCCCACCCTAGAAAAAACTAAAATATATTAACATTTAGGGCTATGCCACACATGATAAGTGATTATTAACATATCCTACCATAGATTATATGGTTGCAGTGGCTGTTTTTTAATCAGTAGAGTCAGTAGGATTGTTATTTGGTTACAGTTATAAATATAAAATATATGATAAACACATAAGATAAGCATATTAAGCTCTCTGTGATTTTATATTGAGGACTTATAAATAGCTCTTGATTATATTAAGATTATATTTTATAAATATAATTGATTATATATAGGCCTAGAGTAAAATAGATTATACTGTGCAAACAGACTGAGATCATGTAATTAGCTCCATATACACAGCTGTGTCGTATTCCATATTATAAGAACGGGGAATCCCCGATATGCATGGCATGGGGCACAGAGACAGTGCATGGAGAAATGCGAAAATTTCCCCTCTCCTTTTGTGTGATAAATGCATACTATAAACGCATGACCTACTGTATATAGCAACTGAAAATATACTTGGATATACTTGGACCACACTTGGAATTATTGAAATCGGGTGAGAATGGCCTGAGAGTTTTTAGATTGGAATCTCAAAAAAATCTCGGAGGACTTTCAAAAGGTAACTCGTTCTCTTTAAGTGGCCAATAAATAGGGACCAACATGCTGCACAAACAGCTCTCGAGCGCTTAGTTTCTGACGCCTCAATGTCGCAGCTTTGACACTAGCCATCTTTGTACGTCTGACTGTAATAAGGTTGCTGTTTTTTAGATGAAAGTAAAGTGACATTAGCTCATCTCCCGTATGCTGCTCGCGTGGGCCCCACGCGACAAGATATATTTTAATAAAAGGAGAAGGAAAAAAGTCTGTTTGGGCCTCGGGGGCCCCCCTAGAGTGGCGATGGGGCCCATGGGTGCCACGCACCCACGCACCCATTATAAATGACGCTAGTGCACACACACCAAGGCCCGCCTCCACTCCATCCTGATTGGAGGAAGGCCACTCTCATTTGGATTGGATGGAAGGCTTTTCACCTAAAAGACCAAAACTGAAACTAGGGTTTTATGACCCCAGGAGGTCACTGAGGACAGAGAGGAACTCCATATATGGTCACCACACACTGTAGTAGGGAGGATAGCCTACGCCAAAAAGTCCGGCTGCTCCCTGCGGGGGTCCCCAAGTGTGGTTGTGGCAACGGTGAAGTGACAACAACTCCTGCCGCGGACCCCCGTGGACCACCCACTCCCGCAGACCCTTGCGGGTCCATGTGGTTTCATGTTTACACTCTCAAGAGTTAAAATATTCATCATGTGAATTAGCCCCAAGTCTACACAACTAGAGAATGTAGAAGATTAATGGTCACTTTTGGTCTGTAGGTTTGAATGTTTGTTTTCTCCTTAATCCGGCCTGGTATTGTGGACAAAAGCAAAAATAAATCTTTAGTTTTGTGGTCTGTGGGGCTAAAATGTCTTCAAATGGTGGTCCGTGGCTCAAATTCTGAATAAATAGTAGTAGGTTGTGGTATCAAAAAGGTTGAAACCCGCTGTTATAGAGCAGGTGTTTTAAACAGGTGGTCCGGGGACCACCAGTGGTCCTTGAGAATGTTCCAGGTGGTCCCCAGCTAAGTTGGTTAACCAGATGTAACTCCTGAGAGCGTTACATTTTTACACTCTCAAGAGTTAAAATATTCATCATCTGAATTAGCCCCAAGTCTACACAACTAGAAGTTGGACAAAAGCAAAAGAAATCCTGAGTTTGGCGGTCTGTGGGGCTAAAATGTCCTCAAATGGTGGTCTGTGGCACAAATTCTGAATAAATAGTGGATCCCATACTAGCAAAAAGGTTGAAACCCTTGTTATAGAGCAGTGGTTTTCAACAGGTGGTCCGGGGACCACCAGTGGTCCTTGAGAGGGTTCCAGGTGGTCCCCCAGACTGAATGATGGAAAGTTGGTTAACCAGATGTAACTCTTGAGAATGTAAAAATGAAACCAAATGGACCCTTGCGGGTCCATTTGGTTTCATTTTTACACTCTCAAGAGTTAAAATATTCATCATCTGAATTAGCACTATTTAATTAATAAGTCTACACTGTTTTGTTAGCAAAATCCAGCCTGGAATTGTGGACAAAACCAAAAGAATGCTTTAGTTTTAGGTCTTTGGGGTGAAAATGTAATCGAATGGTGGTCTGTGGCACAAATTCTGAATAAATAGTGGGTCCCATACTATCAAAAAGGTTGAACCCTTGTTATAGAGCATCAGCATAATTCATTGTTAACTTGTTAACAGCCACAGTAACAGTTATGGACATGCACAAAGTGCATGATGAGCGCATTGCGTACACAGTGAACACAGAGGCAACAAGCTGTCATTTGGTTATGTATGTGTGATGATGAGAGTTCACACTGCGTTCCGAGTGTTCTCAAACAAACGTCTTTTATTTCCCAGTGATGTCCTCGACTCCTCGTGATGTGTTTTCACCAGGAGAAGAATTGCTCAAGCCCCCCATTAGACGAGTAATAATCATCACCACAGCAGACAGAACGGTGTGTGTGTGTGTGTGTGTGTGGGGAGGGGGGGTGTTGTTGATGACACACGGTATCAGCCAGAGCCAGTGTTGCCAACTGCCAAAAATCCAAAATGCACTAGTGCAACTTCCAAAATGCACTACAATGCGCTAGAGCAGTGGTTTTTCAACCGTTTTCATACCAGGGGACCCACTATTTATTCTGCATTTTAGCCACGGAGGAGGACCACCGTTTGATGTTGAGTTTAGTCTCTCAGACTAATTTAAGAGAAAATTAGAAAACTTCGACCAAAATGTTGGTCGAAATTGCAATTCTTCTACATTTTCTAAATGTGTAGATTCTTGACAATGGTAATTCAGATGTTTAAATATTATTTAACTCTTGAGAGTGTAAAATGTACAACCTCAAAGGCTACAGATCTATAAGGGTCCATTTGGTTACCAATGGTCCTTTCTAGGAAGGAAGGAGGACTCTATCATAGGAGGAAAAACGGTGAAAAACAAGGGTTTTATCTCTGGCGCCTGTCAACCAATTTCACCTCAACTCACCAGCAAAAAAAGCACTAGATTTTCCACTACTTTTGGCACTAGAGGGGCCTGAAAAAAAAAGATAAATATAGCGACAAATGCTGCTGAGTTGGCAACACTGACCACGCAGAGCTGCCTGAAAAAAGTTGAGTCTGTGGAACCGCATACAAAAAAAATGAAAATGAAAACAGAGCGATCGGATCCGATGCTCGGCACATCCTGTGGGAGCAGAGAGGAGCAGACCACCCCTAACCTCAGTCCACTGCCTGACCCTGTGAAATAAACACATCACTCACTGTTTACCCGCCTGCACACACACACACACACAAACACACACACACGCACACACGCACGCACGCAAGCACGCAAGCACGCACGCAAGCACGCACGCACGCACGCAAGTACACACACACACGCACGTACGCGTAGTGGATGGACGCACATGCAGCAGTCATGCAGAGATACGTGTTAGTCTCTAGTACCGTACACGCACACACACACACACACATACATAAACACACGCACACACACACACACACACACACACACACACACACACACACACACACACACACATGCACACACATGCACACACACACACACCGATGCACACACATGCACACACATGCACACGCAGCTGTGCATGCCATAAATGTGCATTTAGACCGTCTGATCTTAAGGTAACCGTAAATTAAATTCAATTTAATTTCAGAATGGGTTAAGTTAATGTCTCACTCTCACAAACTGACACACACGCACACGCACACACTACCGCACACAGGCTCTTGAGCGTTCGATTTTATTGCTGCTCATGCTCTCTAAAAAACACTTGTGTTTGTATCACAGCCGTAGGAGCTACCGTGTCAGATCTGGATCAGAAACTGAAGCTTCCACTTCACAACATCGCCGGAGGACATTTTTTATTCATTGCCTGTAACCGTTTGAATCCACATGGCAGGTTTCAAGTTCATTGATATGTACTTCTCTTCACCGGAGCCTGTTCAGCGTTTCACAGACCAAAGGCAGCCAAAGTGAGCTGCTTAAATTCTGTTGAGAAATTCAGTGTCAGGAGCAGGGGTGGATGTAACATTTCCCAATTGGGGGGGTGGGGGGTGGGGGGTGGGGGTAGGAGAGAATGGTATGGGGGCGACTTCAGCAATGAAGCCGCACCATTTTCGGTTACGGGACTTTTATTCGGCAAGTAAAGCATCAATAATAACATCATTTTGTTGTTGAAATTGCAACAGACACGCAGCATGCATAAAGCTAAAGGTCTGACTCAGAGAGTTTTCTGTTTTCAATGATGAAATGCTGAAACAACTGTAGTTAGTGCAGTAGTTTCAAATATTTTTTTTTAAATATAAGCACTTTAATTTGAAATATCTTGGGTTGTTTTGCATGCCATCCTGTTTGGTGGGGCAGTCTGCCCATGCCTAGATCCGCCCCTGGGAATTCAAGATTCAAGATTCAAGATTCAAGAACTTTATTGCCATGTCAACAGGTGTTGATAGGAATTTGTTTTGCTCATGGGGGAGGGGGGTACCCAGGTTGTACTGAGCGAGGCTGCCATTCTACGGCGCCAACATAGATACAGCCTGGGGGGTGGGGGGTGGGATAACACAGGGGAGAGATTCAAAAAAAAGAACGCAATATTCATGTCATAGGCCCACATTTTGAGTCATAACAAGTACATGGCATTCCAAAAACAACCTCAATTAGACAGACAAGTTACAAGCAGAGGGGGGAGGGAGGGGGTAGGAGGCAGCATGTGTAGTTATCAGTCCACGCTCCGAGGCCTTTTAAGATCGTCTGGTTTGTACTCTACGGTGGAAAGCAAGAGTCTGTTTAGTCTTCCGAGTGTTCATTCGGAGGACACACAGTCCAATCCTCCAGGCACAAAGCGTGTGAAAGTGTCAGTGTTTATGTTACTGTGAGATAGAGCAACTCCGAGGAAAAGGCCCGATCCACAGGTGTGCGGGGGAGGGAGGGGGGGGGGGGGGGGGGGGGGGGGGGGGGGGGGGGGGGAGACTCCGAGTTGTCCAGCATGGCCACGCACGTTGTCCCTCGCTGGTTGCATTCTCAATTCCATGAGAGGGGTTTTGGAGCAGGGGGGTCGGAACACAATTTACTGTGAATGAGAAATTTAGATCGAGGGTAAAGCCAATTCTGCTCCCCTCTTCAGTCTTATCGGTCGTTCAGCTTGGGTTGGCGAGACAAGCTGTGATGACATTCAGCGTCCTTAATTCTCAGCCGCAACTCCCCATTCCAATCAGCATGGCGGGTACAGTGGGGGCTCCTTGACCCGTCGAATTTTCCAGTATACCAGAACCAGGCCTATCCAATCGCCAGGAATCCGATAACCATTAGTAATCCAAATGTTTAATCTCCATCTCACCAACAGTCAGGAGTTTGGGTAGCAGAAGGAGCCCATGCTGCCTCTGGCTATTATGTAATGAAAATTTCAAAAAAATATGTGAGATATTTTTTTTGAAATATGCAAGAGAAAATGCTATGGAGGTGACTTCATCACCCGTGTTGCTTCGTGCCACAGGCGATGAAGCCGTACCCATACCATTTTCGGTTAAAAGACTTTTATTAGGCAAGTAAAGCACATTCTCAGACATTCTCTGAGACAATAACATCAGTTTAAGTTGCAACAGACACGCAGCATGCATAAAGCTAAAGGTCTGACTCAGAGAGTTTTCTGTTTTCAATGATGAAATGCTGTTGGTTTAGTGGTGACACAGCTGTAGTTAGATAGCAGTAGTAGTGTTTCAAATCATTTTAAATATAAGCAATTTGAAATATCTTGGGTTGTTTTGCATGCCATTGTGTTTGGTGGGGCATTTAGGGGGGCATTGCCCCCCATGCCCATGCCTAGATCCGCCCCTGTAATCCATGCTTTTCTTGCGACATTGGTGAGTTTTGATGTCATTTAAGTTAAGACTTAGTGAAAGCACACATTCCTGGTTCTGATGATTAAAATTGATACCCGATAAAATCCAAGCTTATATCGTGCCTGTTATTTTAAATAGCACAGCAGTCCATTAAACAATCAAGATAAGAGGAGATCAATAAATAAATAAATAAATAAATAAATAAATAAATGTAATCATCCATGTTGGCACAAACATATTGGTCTAAAAGTGTATTGATAGCTGTCCAGGGAAACTAAACAACACTTTTAAGTGATTCAGATGTGTTGTGGGTGACAGTCAGAGGGCCTTACAGTACCCAGAGCTGTTCCATCATCAACTCTAGATATCGATCGATTCATTTTAAAGTGTTGCACAGGTCGAATTACTCTAAATCTTCCTAACTTAGCAAAAACATGTAGCCAACAGTCTCCCCTATGTGTGATGGATGCGGTATAGCAGAGGGTTGTCTGTCACACCACTTCTGGCAGTGTACAGTGTTCTGGCAGTAACAACCACTATTGCTGTTTAGCAATACTTGGCTGCTCTGATGAGACAAGGGCCCTCCATCCCTTCCAGTGTTGCCAACTGCCAGAATCCAAAATGCACTAGTGGCACTTCCAAAATGCATTAGAATGCACTAGAGCAGTGGGTTTTCAACCATTTTCATATCAGGACCCACTATTCCTTATTCCTTTGATGTTGACTTTAGTCTCTCAGACTAATTTAGGAGAAATGACTGGCAAAATGTTGGTTAAAATAGCAATTATTTTACATTTCGTGTAGATTCTTGAAAATTAGGTAATTCAGATGTTTAAATATAATTTAACTCTTGAGAGCGTAAAATGAGACCAAAGGGTCCGTAAGGGTCCATTTGGTCCCAAGAGTTACAGATCTATAAAAAAAAGTGTAAAATGGTGAAAAACGAGGGTTTTTATCTCTGGCGCATGTCAACCAATTTCGCCCCAACTCACTAGCAAAAAAGAACTAGATTTTCCACCAGGAGTTTTTCACTGATTTTGGCACTAGGGGAGTCTGGGGAAAAAAAAGCAAAATATAGTAACAAATGCACCACTGATCCCTTCCCACCCACCACAGACAGATCCTTAATATACTGATAAACTAGAAGTCTCCAACTTCTCCATGTTTCAACAGATGGCTGGATGAGATGCTGTCTACTGCTAAACTGACAGACAGAGGACCTGGCTTGCAGTACTCGACAGCAGTTGATTATGCAGTATATTCTGTTCATGTGGCGGCTGCCATCTATGGTGCAACAGTGCGTTTCCAACAGCTAAACTCAGAATTCTCCCTACTCTCTGATGATCGATCCCAACCTGTTATGACCCCTGGGTCATTTATTAGTTAATCCCACAAGTGAGATATCATAAATATGTATATTTGCCAAATATCACACATATTTATACTTTTCTATTAGAGATCTCACTTTAAGATACACAGTACCAGTCAGAGTGGGGGGGAGTGGTTGCTTGTGTGCTCTTCTAATCCTCTGCAGGTGGTCTGATTGATGGTTGGCATCTGATTGACATCTGGAGCAGCTTGTTGGGGAGTGATCAACCCTGACTGGCTGTTGTTCTACTGTGGGAGGGTCTCTGATCAAGCCTCTCCTGCTCACCTATGCTATATCAGTCAGTCTGCTGCTGGAGTCCAGTGGGGAGACAGGCCCAGATCCTCTCTCTCCCAGCCGTCATCGATTGTGCCTTTTGTTTAGTTAAACCTTAGTTTCAGTCCCTTCGGAAAGGACTTTATTATTAGTTGTAGTTTAAGTATTGTCTGTTTGTTAGGTTCCTTCTGTGTACATTTATTTTGATTTATTTGTAAACACTAAGCATTGAACTATAAAAGCAAACATTGAATTGTAAAAGCAAACATTGAACTGTAAAAGCAAACATAAAATCCTAAACTTTAACTTTAAACAGTTAATAAATACTTGAATATAATCTGGTTTCCTGTCCCTCCATTATATGTTGCACTCAATATCCCTAGACATTTTATTGGGATGTAACATATTGGGGGCTCGTCAAAACAAAAACATTGTTAGTATTTAGTTTGTTTTCGTTTGTTGGTGTTGTTTTCTTTTTTTTGTTTTTGCTACTAGCTGGCGGCGGGAGGGTTAACTCGGTGAGTAATCGCGTTGCTTGCACCACTATTGAGTAGGAGTTTTTGTGCGGTATATTATGGCCTCTGGTTCACAGAGTGCTGCTGACGTGGATGACTTGACCTTTGAAGAGCTAAAACAGTGTACATATTGGGAGTTGTGGGCAATTGCTAAACAGTACAACGTTCCTTTGCCCGAGGGTTCCAAGAAAAAAGAAGCGATTTTTGCGGCTGTGTCACATCAGCTGTTATCGAGTGGTGTTATTAAAATGAGCTCAGAAGAAGAGGAAGTCAGTGCTACCGAAGCCTTAGCTGGGACAAGGGAAGGGGAGCCTGAGCTGTCTTCAGCGGCGGGCCTCGGGGGTTCTGGGGAGGCGCGGCCCCAGAGCTTGCACCCTGACTCGGACTTAGAGGGGGGAGTCCTCAGGACATAAGGGGGGCCATACGCCTTCGCGAAATTGAACTCGAAATTAAAAAGATGGAGCTGCGTACCGCGCAATGCAAATTGGAACAACAACAAATAGAGATTGAGAAAATCCGCTTAGGCAGTGCTCTACCTGAAGTGTCGTCGGCAGCGGCGGCTGCCCCCCCACAACTTGGTGAAAGGTCACCGAGAGGTTCGTCTGGTTCCAGGGGAGAGTCGACATTCGACATATCCAAGCAGATCGCCCTGGTTCCCAATTTCAAGGAAGGTGAGATTGATTCATTTTTCTGTGCTTTTGAGCGGATTGCTAAAACTTGTAAATGGCCAAAAGAAATGTGGGCTTTATTGGTTCAAAGCAAATTGGTTGGGAAGGCCCAAGACATCTGCGCCAGCCTCTCTGTGGATGAGAGTTTGGAGTATGATATTGTTAAAGAGGCAATATTAAAAGGATTCGAGTGTGTGCCTGAACAATATAGGCAAAATTTTAGATCCGCTGAAAAAGCTCTTACTCAATCATACGTTGAATTTTCACGTGAGAAAATGACACTTTTCAAAAAATGGTGCAAAGCAAGCGATGCGGTTACTTTCGAGCAGTTGGTTGAATTGATTTTACTCGAAGAGTTCAAGTGTTGTTTGCCAGAGAACATTGTCACTTACCTAAACGAACGTAAAGTTAATTCCATGTCTGAAGCTGCCGTTTGCGCAGATGAATTTGTGTTAACACACCGTTCAGTTGTCTCTCCAGGCCGTGATTTTGGCCTTGGTGCGGGTAGAGCGGCTGGTCAGTGCAACAAACAAATGCCGGTAAAAAGTGTTTCACATTCTGGTGGTATTGGCAAACAGTCTGGTTCTCGAGAATGTTTTTACTGCCACGAAAAAGGGCATTTAATAGCGTCCTGTCCAGTGCTCATGCGTAAAAATAATCAAAGCTCTGGGGAGCCTGCTTAAAGTTCATGTTTGATTCGGCGGTGTAGTCCTTTTTGTTTTGCCAGAGCGCGTTTGCTGGCGGCCGTAGCGGCGTGCCCTGTGCTACTGCATAAGAGGCTATACCTTGCACATTTGCTTATTTTTTTTCGTTAGTAATGTTTTGTAAGTTCTCGTGAATTGGATCCATGTTTTTTCGTTCCGATTGGCTTATGTTTTCGTTTTGTTCGCTCCTGTCAACTGTGCCGTTTGGGGGGACGACACGCTTGGCTGGAGTATTTTTGCATTCGTTTTTTTTTGTTCTGTTAGTTCTTCTCCCTTTTCTGGTTAGGCATCAGTTCAAGATCTCTTTTCTTTAGTGCTGTGAGAAGATTGAACTGAATTGGTGTTTCCCAGTGGTTGTAGTTTATTCATTGTGTGGACGATGCTGGCCTTTTCGTAGGTTAAAACTGTAGTTCTAACGTGAGACGGGTTGTTCAATGATGGCCTTACATACCGACCAGAACAAGTTTTATGCGTAGTGAAATCAACTCTAGAGTGAGAAGGGTTATGTTAACCCCACGTACCAAATTGAGTTGTTTTATTAGTAAAGACAAGTGGTTTTGGCCAAGCATTTCCACACAGGAGTAAATGAGGTAAATGGGTTCTATTTTGTTTCCATTTATTTGATTTTGATATGTTTCAGGTTCTCAATTGTGTTTTTGCAACTTTTCTTTTTTCTAGCGCTATAATATTGATTAATGGTCATTGCATCAAACCTTTAGCTGTAATGTTGTAAAATTCCTCTACAGGTCTTTTTTAAAATATATTTGCAGCTACAGGACTGCGTGCCCAACTGCCCATGATTTAGTTATAGGCAGAAAGATGTTGCTATAATTCGGTGGTTTGAAATTAATTAATCAGGTCATAAATGAGAAGGAAGTTCTAGCTTGTCTTTATATTTCTGACGTACTAAGGCTGACGCTGAGATTTTTTTCTACTTAATACCACATTTGGTTTTGCTTCACTTGCCTTTTAGGCTGTGTTAGTTTTGTTTTTCTTTGGGAAATCCTGAGCATGTTAAATGAGCTGTTAGAAAAGTTCTGTGCATCCCAGAACCTTTCTTTAGGGTGGGGGGTGTTATGACCCCTGGGTCATTTATTAGTTAATCCCACAAGTGAGATATCATAAATATGTATATTTGCCAAATATCACACATATTTATACTTTTCTATTAGAGATCTCACTTTAAGATACACAGTACCAGTCAGAGTGGGGGGGAGTGGTTGCTTGTGTGCTCTTCTAATCCTCTGCAGGTGGTCTGATTGATGGTTGGCATCTGATTGACATCTGGAGCAGCTTGTTGGGGAGTGATCAACCCTGACTGGCTGTTGTTCTACTGTGGGAGGGTCTCTGATCAAGCCTCTCCTGCTCACCTATGCTATATCAGTCAGTCTGCTGCTGGAGTCCAGTGGGGAGACAGGCCCAGATCCTCTCTCTCCCAGCCGTCATCGATTGTGCCTTTTGTTTAGTTAAACCTTAGTTTCAGTCCCTTCGGAAAGGACTTTATTATTAGTTGTAGTTTAAGTATTGTCTGTTTGTTAGGTTCCTTCTGTGTACATTTATTTTGATTTATTTGTAAACACTAAGCATTGAACTATAAAAGCAAACATTGAATTGTAAAAGCAAACATTGAACTGTAAAAGCAAACATAAAATCCTAAACTTTAACTTTAAACAGTTAATAAATACTTGAATATAATCTGGTTTCCTGTCCCTCCATTATATGTTGCACTCAATATCCCTAGACATTTTATTGGGATGTAACACAGTCAATTGTTGTTTTTGTTGTGTGTGCGTGCACGCACATGTGTGTGTGTGTGAGATTGCGTGTGTATTTGCAAAATCTAAATACAATATGTAAAACCAAGCAGTTTCTTTAACACACCGACTGCAAGCGCATGTTTGTTGTTTTCTGCTAATATTGTATTGGTAAAAAGGTCAATTTTCTTCCATTTTGTTATAAAAGTATTGTATTTGAAGGCTATAGTGAACGATACTTACTGCATCTCCTATCTTTTCACAAAATAATAGAAAATGTGCGATGGTGGACTCGCGGCTCGATAAGGTGATCGATAAGGTGATCGTTATCAGTAAGAAATGACAAGCTCCATCCGTATAGTTACGATTAGACATGAATAATACACAGTTACTGTGTGTCATCACTGGTGCCAGAGTGTGAAGATGAATATGCAGGCAGTCTGGTCAATGTGGATCGGCTGTTTTTCAGTTTGGTGACAGACGTGGCAACGCACACATTACAGGCTGGCATTACATACTTTGGCCTCACTCCCCAAACCCACCTCACCCCTGCCCACGTTAACAGAGTGGGTGGGCTCCACTATAGACCTGCCCAGTGACGTCACTGCCTCGGTTCCACTAGTGTTTTCCTCATTCATTTTTCTCATAGACTTTTCGAAAATAATTTATATAAAGACGATTTCGCCGCGGACAAAGCCAACTCGGGTCGTGACAAATCATGATGACACACCCAATATCATCATATAATATCTAATTAGCAAGAAGTAGAAAACGGCAGGATACAACACTTTTTGTTTCGTTTTTCATCTTAGAAATTATTTGATCGTCCCAAAAGATTGTGTGTATGATGTCCGCGTTGTAATCGTCTTTGTATAAATTATTTTCGAAAAGTCTATGAGAAAAATGAATGGGGAAAAAGACTTCTGGAACCGGGGCGGTGACGTCACTGCGCAGGTCTATAGGGCCCGAGTAAAGGCAGCGAGGGGGGGGTCATACCTGTGACGTCATACCTGTGACAGGCACAGTAAAATGGTGCACTCCAAGGGCTAAAATTATGAACTACAGTATTTTGAAACTAAAGAACATATTACTATATATGTGTTTTAAATGTTCAATTCTAGGTATAATGTTGTAATCCATAATGGCCCTGGGATCATTTTAAAGCATGTCTGGTGGTCGCCCCTGTGCCTCGCCGTCATGGCGCCCCAGGCAACTGCCTAGTCTGCCCCTGTCTCCAGCATAATAAAAAAAAAAAAACTCTAGTCATTCATTCATTCACATTGTTGTAGGCATCATGCTGATGGATCCACCCACCTAAAGACACACAGTATGATGATGGCCACGGTGAGGGAGGTGAGAGAGACGCTGTGGCCGATGGTGTAGCCCACCTTGATGGCACCGAAGAACTCCTCCTGAAAGACAACAGTTTAATCAATGAGCAATCACTAGACTAGGAAGTAGAGTAGGGCCCGCACACCAGTCTTATGGCAAAGAATTTACTTTATTCAAAAAATGGACAACGTTTCGATCTCTCTGATCTTCATCAGGTCCGTACATAGATGCACACACATGATACTGCACTTAAATCAATTCCCCCTTGATTGAGACCCTCCCCCTGCTGTGAGCCACCCCCACAGAACACAGGTGTGGGAGGTTTTCTCATGAGGAACACATGGGACAAAGTATAAACAAGTACTTGCATCTGCATACCAAATTACATATACTATTTACAATTTAAAACCAACCCTTAAAAACATTATAGTTATAGAACCATTTTCTTGGAGGTTACCCCCCAAAAATGATGTTGTCCCTGTTCACCCCATGTGACAATGTGCACCTTGTCTCATGCGTGTGAACACAGATCAACATACTAGTACCTCTGGCCAGGATTGACAATGACAGTAAAAGTACGAATGGCCCCCTCTAGTGACTTAGGATGCAGGAACACAGAAGCAACTTTATAGAGAATGTCTCATTTCATTTTCTTGATTCAGGCCCTTTGGAGCCATAGTTTGTAGTGTATGTATATAATAGCTTTCCCGTCTCAAGAGGAGGTTGTCCACATTTCCACCTCTTCGTGGGGTCTCAACATGTTCTATTCCTATATACCTCAGGGTGGACACATTGTGTTTTGCTTCTGCAAAATGTACAGCAACCGGGTTGCGTTGGTCTTTCAGGCGTATGTTGCTTCTGTGCTCTGCAATCTTCAGACATCTGGACGTTTTTCCTATGTAAGCAAGACCACAAGGACACAAAATTAAGTAAACAACATTCTTCTGATTACATGAAATAAAACCTTTAATTTTCATCTTTTTGCCTGTATGCGGGTGATTGTAGGTTGTGCACTTCATAGTAAAGTTACATTGAGTACAGGAACCACACCGATAATTGCCATCAGGCATGTCTAAGAAGGTTCCTTTAGTTACAGGGGGTAAGTCAGATTTTACCAGCATATTTCTGATGTTGGGGGGGCGTTTATAGACTACTTTAGGGGTGTTTTTAAAGATATTGCACAGTTGTGGATCTGTGTTCACTATGTGCCAATGGTTTTTTATGATATTCTCAAACTCTTTCCCCATGGGGGAGTATTGTAGAAAGCAGTTAATGTTGGTGTCCGTTGGTGCTGCTGGTTTTTTTACTAGGCATTCTTCCTGTGTCACATTTGTATATTTGTCTCTTGCTGCCTTAACCCACTGTTCAGGATACTCTTTTTGTTTAAATCTTTTATCTAGTTCATCCGCTTGTTTTATGAAGTCTGAAGTGTTACTACAGACTCTGCGGATTCGACTGTATTGGCTAATGGGTAAGCTCTTCTTCAAATGTGTAGGATGGAAGGAATCAGCGTGCAAATAAGAACATGTGTCCGTTTTCTTTCTGTAGAGATCAGTAGCGAACCCCTTGCCATCTCTTTTTATGAGAATATCTAGGAAATTGATTTCCTGTGGGTCATGGTTTATAGTAAACTTAAGATGTTCATGACAACTGTTTAAATAACTGAAAAACTCCATCAGGCTGTTTTCAGAACCATTCCAAATTAGGTACACATCATCCACATATCGTTTCCACAATTTAATGTGGTGTTGAAAGCGGTTATCTGAGTTTGTCACATAGCTATTTTCAAACATGGCAACATAAAGCGAGCTAAATTGTGGACTCATTTTACTCCCCATTGAGGTCCCCTTACATTGAATGTAGAAGGAATCCTGGAACATGAAAACATTTCTCTTTAAAACAATTTCTGCCAGGTCTCTAATGCACTGAGTGCTAGGTAGGGCCTCAGGGGCTCTCTGACTGAGGAAGTATGTTAGAGCTTCTAGACCTCCTTCATGGTCAACATTGGTAAATAAACTCTCTATGTCTAGTGTCACCAGTATGTAATTTTCATGATCTAGATCTTGTATGGATTTCAAGATGTTGATCATGTCCATTGAATCGCGTACAAAGGAAGGTAATGACGTGGCAAAAGGTTTTAGGAGAAATCAACAAAGCTAGATATTTTCTCAGTGAGCGAGTCAATAGCTGAGACTATGGGTCTCCCCGGTGGATTCTCTAAGCTCTTATGAATTTTGGGGAGTGTGTAGAACACCGGCATCACTGGGTGTTCCACTCTCATATACTCATACTCTTTCTTGGTTAATTCACCATTGTCAAACAATTGCTTTAGCTTTTCATCAATTTCTTTTTTAAAAGCCAGTGTAGGATTTCTTTCCAGTTTTTTGTAAAACATTTCATTAGACAGTTGTCTCAGGATCTCTTTTTCGTAGTCTGTTCGGTTTAAAATGCATATGGCCCCAGGGCAGCGCCATCAAACCCTTTTTTAGGACCAAGAGGGGGGAGAGGGGGGAGAGGAAGAGGACGTGGCGGCCCATACAGCCAGAAACCCACGAGGCGGAAGAGGTGCCGGAGGGGCAAGAAATGCAGAGCCGAAAGAGTATTGGACCTGCAACTACACTCGCAACCGGGACCGGGAGTGAGTGTCATCAACCTGTCTCAACAGCCTATCAGCCCTGAATGTGAGTTGGCCTTGTCAAAAGGTTTAAATTTTGTTCCCACTACACAGTGTAATTCATTTGAAACTAAAGTTGACCTAGAAAGATTTTTTCGGAGTCTAAGACTTAGAGAATTCTTTAATTCTAATGGGAATGGGGTTAATGCCCCTGATACAAACTCTGAGACTCCTACGGTGGTGCCCAGCCCGGAAACTGAAACCCGGACACTCACTCCATTTAGACCCAAGTCTACCTTCTGTCCACCCAAGTACAGAAATTCTTCACTAGATACCTACTGCAGGCTGGTGGAGAGAGACATTATGAACATTGCATGTAAAAGTAGGGAGTATAAAGTGTTCAATAACCTCCCAAAAGCCCAACGAGAAGCACTATCGGATCTTAAAAAAGATTCTACAGTCGTCATAAAACCAGCAGACAAAGGTGGGGCCATATGCATTTTAAACCGAACAGACTACGAAAAAGAGATCCTGAGACAACTGTCTAATGAAATGTTTTACAAAAAACTGGAAAGAAATCCTACACTGGCTTTTAAAAAAGAAATTGATGAAAAGCTAAAGCAATTGTTTGACAATGGTGAATTAACCAAGAAAGAGTATGAGTATATGAGAGTGGAACACCCAGTGATGCCGGTGTTCTACACACTCCCCAAAATTCATAAGAGCTTAGAGAATCCACCGGGGAGACCCATAGTCTCAGCTATTGACTCGCTCACTGAGAAAATATCTAGCTTTGTTGATTTCTTCCTAAAACCTTTTGCCACCTCATTACCTTCCTTTGTACGCGACTCAATGGACATGATCAACATCTTGAAATCCATACAAGATCTAGATCATGAAAATTACATACTGGTGACACTAGACATAGAGAGTTTATTTACCAATGTTGACCATGAAGGAGGTCTAGAAGCTCTAACATACTTCCTCAGTCAGAGAGCCCCTGAGACCCTACCTAGCACTCAGTGCATTAGAGACCTGGCAGAAATTGTTTTAAAGAGAAATGTTTTCATGTTCCAGGATTCCTTCTACATTCAATGTAAGGGGACCTCAATGGGGAGTAAAATGAGTCCACAATTTAGCTCGCTTTATGTTGCCATGTTTGAAAATAGCTATGTGACAAACTCAGATAACCGCTTTCAACACCACATTAAATTGTGGAAACGATATGTGGATGATGTGTACCTAATTTGGAATGGTTCTGAAAACAGCCTGATGGAGTTTTTCAGTTATTTAAACAGTTGTCATGAACATCTTAAGTTTACTATAAGCCATGACCCACAGGAAATCAATTTCCTAGATATTCTCATAAAAAGAGATGGCAAGGGGTTCGCTACTGATCTCTACAGAAAGAAAACGGACACATGTTCTTATTTGCACGCTGATTCCTTCCATCCTACACATTTGAAGAAGAGCTTACCCATTAGCCAATACAGTCGAATCCGCAGAGTCTGTAGTAACACTTCAGACTTCATAAAACAAGCGGATGAACTAGATAAAAGATTTAAACAAAAAGAGTATCCTGAACAGTGGGTTAAGGCAGCAAGAGACAAATATACAAATGTGACACAGGAAGAATGCCTAGTAAAAAAACCAGCAGCACCAACGGACACCAACATTAACTGCTTTCTACAATACTCCCCCATGGGGAAAGAGTTTGAGAATATCATAAAAAACCATTGGCACATAGTGAACACAGATCCACAACTGTGCAATATCTTTAAAAACACCCCTAAAGTAGTCTATAAACGCCCCCCCAACATCAGAAATATGCTGGTAAAATCTGACTTACCCCCTGTAACTAAAGGAACCTTCTTAGACATGCCTGATGGCAATTATCGGTGTGGTTCCTGTACTCAATGTAACTTTACTATGAAGTGCACAACCTACAATCACCCGCATACAGGCAAAAAGATGAAAATTAAAGGTTTTATTTCATGTAATCAGAAGAATGTTGTTTACTTAATTTTGTGTCCTTGTGGTCTTGCTTACATAGGAAAAACGTCCAGATGTCTGAAGACCAGAATTGCAGAGCACAGAAGCAACATACGCCTGAAAGACCAACGCAACCCGGTTGCTGTACATTTTGCAGAAGCAAAACACAATGTGTCCACCCTGAGGTATATAGGAATAGAACATGTTGAGACCCCACGAAGAGGTGGAAATGTGGACAACCTCCTCTTGAGACGGGAAAGCTATTATATACATACACTACAAACTATGGCTCCAAAGGGCCTGAATCAAGAAAATGAAATGAGACATTCTCTATAAAGTTGCTTCTGTGTTCCTGCATCCTAAGTCACTAGAGGGGGCCATTCGTACTTTTACTGTCATTGTCAATCCTGGCCAGAGGTACTAGTATGTTGATCTATGTTCACACACATGAGACAAGGTGCACATTGTCACATGGGGTGAACAGGGACAACATAATTTTTGGGGGGGGTAACCTCCAAGAAAATGGTTCTATAACTATAATGTTTTTAATGGTTGGTTTTAAATTGTAAATAGTATATGTAATTTGGTATATGTAATTTGGTATGCAGATGCAAGTACTTGTTTATACTGTGTCCATGTGTTCCTCATGAGAAAACCTCCCACACCTGTGTTCTGTGGGGGTGGCTCACAGCAGGGGGAGGGTCTCAATCAAGGGGGAATTGATTTAAGTGCAGTATCATGTGTGTGCATCTATGTACGGACCTGATGAAGATCAGAGAGATCGAAACGTTGTCCATTTTTTGAATAAAGTAAATTCTTTGCCATAAGACTGGTGTGCGGGCCCTACTCTACTTCCATGATTGCCACATTGGCCCTGCACCCACTGTCGATGTGCGTGTAAATAGCATAGACTTGGACAATCACTAGACTAGTACACTCTAAAAAATGAACGGTAAAACACAACCTAACTCCAACCAAACATGTGGTCAAAAAAACACCAACTGGATGTGTGTGTGTGTGTGTGTGTGTGTGTGTGTGTGTGTGTGTGTGTGTGTGTGTGTGTGTGTGTGTGTGTGTGTGTGTGTGTGTGTGTGTGTGTGTGTGTGTGTGTGTGTGTGTGTGTGTGTGTGTGTGGCATGGGCATGGGGGGGCAATGGCCCGCCAAGGGCCCGCCTAAATGCCCTGACTACCCCGCCAAACATGATGACAGCTACTAACTAACTACAATTGTCGTGCCACTAAACCTCTCTGACTCAGACTTTTAGCTTTATGCATGCTGCGTGTCTGTTGCAACTTCAACAACAACTGATGTTATTATTGATGCCTAATAAAAGTCCTGTTACCAAAAATGGTATTTCCCTCCAATTGGGAAATGTTACATCCAGGCCGTGCTTGTGTGTGTGTGTGTGTGTGTGTGTGTGTGTGTGTGTGTGTGTGTGTGTGTGTGTGTGTGTGTGTGTGTGCGTGCGTGCATGCGCAATATCTCGCCACCTTTCCAACTTGCTGCGGCGAAACATTGAGTAATGTATTATACATGAATGATAACCAGTGCAGTATGTCAAACCCAGAAATGTCATATTTCATTTCGAAAATTGAACAAATTATTTAGTGCAATTAAATGGTGAATGTTAAAAAGGCGAGTAATGATTTGTCCGTTAGGAATAATGTCTGATTACTGTAAACTCTAAAAGTGTACTCTCAACCTCTCATTACATTAACATACATGTTTAAAGGGATATTTTACTTGTTTTGTCACTATATTATCTACTCAGTCTCATGTGAACACGCCAGACAGTTTATAAGTTACTCCATTCAGTATTTAGATATTTGAGGTTCATTTTAGCTGCCCCGCCTCCTTCTAATAGAAACCCATTATAACTTAAAACTCCATCTCAACCATCACGGAATCATCAAAAACACCCAATCGTTTTCATGGTGAGTGGATGTTGTTCTCAAAAAACGTGAGGGGCTCCCATATTAGATGGACCAGAAATAAAGACAGTGTTTTTGATGAATCTATTATGGTTAAAATGGAGTTTGAAGTTTTAATGGGTTTGTATAAGAATTATACAAACTTCAATCACCACTGATATAGCCAGTCTTTGTCATGTCTTTATGTTTAGCTGCAGTACCACAATGTCCTGAGGTGGTGGTGGTGGTGGTTGTGGGGGGGGGGGGGGGGGGGGATATGGAGGATATGAGGGGCGGATTGGCACATATTTTCCCACCGGGACAATTTTGCCTTTGCCAGGCCACCCTGGTGGGGGCAGCTGGTTAACCAGATGTAACTCTTTGAGAGCCGCAAGGGTTTCATTTTTACACCCTCAAGAGTTATAATATTCATCATGTGAATTAGCCCAACTTAGTCTACACAACTAGAGAATGTAGAAGATTAACACCTTTTCTTTTTTGAAGGATAGAAACACTAGTTTGCCTGGTCTGGGCCTGGCGCCCTGGCCTGCCTTGGACTTTTCAAAAAAAGAAAAAAAAAAAAAAAAAAAAAACCTGTCCAGGCCACTAGGTGGCGCAGGCCACTGGGAAAACTCCCTGTATTCCAGATGGCCAATCCGCCCCTGGAGGATATTTTATAATAGAGTCATTATAAATAGTAAGGTCATCTTAACAGATATTTGGCAAATCTGGGATCTAAATTGTTACCAAGAAACTTTATACTACTTTAGTTTTATTGGTAATGATTTAGTTCCAAGAAAACTGCCCTTACTAAATACTGATGCTAGACGAAAACAGACTCAGGAACTCAATAAATCAACAATGGCGGACATTATTAACTAAGTGGATTCATTAATTAATTAAGTGGAAATACAAATTTGGAACTGAAGAATGAACGAGAGGAGGAATTATACAACCTAGGGTGCATTGATGCCAAAATCGAATGAGCTGTTCCTGAGAGCAATTGCCATTAAGGCTTAATATGATAATATGATATAAGACTGATTGTTCAAACTAGATCATTTATGGGGACTGAAAACACATGGAAGCACCAAAAACACACACACACGCACGCACGCACGCACACACACACACGCACGCACGCACGCACGCACGCACGCACGCACGCACACGCACGCACGCACACACACACACACACACACACACACACACACACACACACGCACACAAAAAATTGAATTTCACGTTATTCTCACTTTAAATAATGAATCAAGTAATGTAAAAACTGTCTGGGGTGTTTGCATGAGCTATAGTAGATGATATTATGTTTTTGAAAGTGGAATATCCCTTTAAGCTGTTTTAGTTTTAGTGGAGTAAAACTAACACTGTACCAGAGTTCGTGAGCGGAGCGGAGCGGCCGAGAATTCCGCTCATCGCTCTCGACGTATTTGGTCCCGCTCGCAATCCGCTCCCGTGGACCCCCTCCCAGACCGCTCTCGCTCCGCTCCGCGCTCTTATTCATTTGGGCCGCTCCGCGCTCCGCGCTCCGCTCAGCCCGGCCCGCTCAGGAGCAAAATTTGACGGCTGGAAAAAAAAAGGCTGCTGCTTTTTCTTTGTCGGGTATTGGGCTGCTTTAGGGCATTAGGCTACTATCAATGTCTGTGCTGTGCGCGTCTGTGCTGCGTCCTCCTATACTCCTCCTCCTTCCCCCACAGTCTGTCTCAAACAAACGGCTATGATTGCTTATTTGCTTATTTTTTGGAACCACGGCACATCACAAACACCTAAAGTTCACCACCGACGTTGTGAACATGTCACTGCTTTCTTGTCAAATCGCGACCTCCAAAGCTTTAGTCTTTGAAGCCGGGCGTGCGCTCAAACTCGGAAGATTTTCTTTTCTCTCTCTCTCTCTCTTCGCCGGCTTTTGTCAGACCCGGATATAAGGTTTCACAATTCTGGGGGGGCAGGCGAAAACCTTATGAGAACAGAGTTACAATTAGGGCGTTTAGGGGGGCATTCCCCCCCTGCGCGCAGCCTTTTATCCGGCTCTGTAAATGCGCCGAAAAAAAGAAAAAAGGAAAGCAAGAACGAAGGCGACCTCGGACATTCTTTCCCTCCGCGTTATGGATTATATCTTTGATAAAACACTGCAAAAGGTAGGCTACACAGTGACAGTAGCCTAAGTTGACATTGATTCTCTCAGAACACATGCACACGGCTGCGTTGTGAGCCGTATGGCAACATTTTGCGTTTGGTCCCGTGGGCGCCGCGGGCTAAAAAATAAAATAAAAAAATCGACAACATTTTGACACTGGGCCGCGATTCGTCGACATTCCAAATGTGTCGATTACATCCATTTGCCCCCCTCACAGCATAAACATTTAAGACAGGAGTTAAATGTGCAGTTACACAAGCCTACTGTCTATATTAACCCAGACAGGTGCGGCGAATAATCTTATGCCGCGCTATTTCGTTTACAAAATGCCATACGGGATAATAGGTTATTGATGATGTTACACTGTGGGGGAATTGGACATAATTGGGGGGTCGCTGCGCTCAAATTGCCGTTATGATGTGCAGTGCTTCTAAATAAATAGCGAGGTGACGCATCTAAGGCAAGATAGACAGCAAGACAGTCAGCTTACTTTTTCTTTTTTCCAATTTCCATCATGATCATCATCTCCTCCTTCCTCCCGCACCTCGGAGAGGATTTTAAATGTCTTGATCGTGTTGCTGGCACTGTAGGCCTATAGTCGCCATCTGAACCACAACCACACGTTTATGCTGTGCTACTGAACACGTGTGCCGTTGTCTGGACTGAACGGCTTGGAGCGGGCTGGAGCGGAGGATAATTCCCACTCCAGAGCGCGCTCCGACCCATTTGAAAACGCGCTCAGCGCTCACTTAAAAATCCACCCGCTCCACTCCCCGCTCCGCTCGCGCTCCGCTCCGCTCACGATCTCTGCACTGCACTAACACTGCACACACCAAGTATACCTGTGTGTGTGTGTGTGTGTGTGTGTGTGTGTGTGTGTGTGTGTGTGTGTGTGTGTGTGTGTGTGTGTGTGTGTGTGTGTGTGTGTGTGTGTGTGTGTGAAAGGGGGAGAGAGGCAGAGGAGGAGGAGGAGGAGGAGGAAAGGTCATGTTTTGACAGGTATGAATATCGTTGTGAGGATTTTGCCAGATGCTTCATTACAGACATCTTTTTGATCTTAGAAGTGCAGGTCTAGTTTTTGGCATGTCTAGTTTATTTTTTGCAGATGGCCACTGCCAGTCTTGCTGGCACATACAGGACGGCAGGGGGAAAGAAGTGCTGTGCATGAGATACAGCTCATCATCAAATGAGTCTTGATCAGGACACGACTGAATTGGCGAAATCATCATAAAGTATTCAAGACGGTGCAGTTTGTTTCTAAGGGGCCTGGAGTCAAGCAGAAGTCAAGTAGAAGCTCTAAATGTAAGTCCACGGAGTGGAATATTCCATGGAGTGTTTTTAATAGGATTTTCATTAGGACTGGGACTTTAACTGGTTAATTGAGATGAATTAATTACAGAAACAATAACGCGATTAACAAAGCTCAGCATTTGAGCCACGGACCACCATTTGAGGACATTTTAGCTCCACAGACCCCAAAATTAAAGATTACTTTCGCTTTTGTCCACAATACCTGGCTGGATTTGGGAAAGAAAAACAGGCAAAACACAGACCAACATGACCATTAATCTTCTACATTCTCTAGTTGACTAGACTTGGGCTAATTAAGATGATGAATATTCTAACCAAATGGACCCACAAGGGTCCATTTGGTTTCATTTGGTTTCATTTTTACGTTCTCAAGAGTTACATCTGGTTAACCAACTTAGCTGGGGGGACCACCTGGGGACCACCCTCTCAAGGACCACTGTCTGGTGGTCCCCGAACCAACGGTTAAAAAAAAAACCTCTGCCTTATAAGATTTCAGCTTCAAGTTCCACATACATTCAGGAGCGAATCGAAATATTGCGGGGGCAAAAATGCGCCGTCTACTTCATAAAGATAAATCTCGTCTCCTGTTTGTTTTTGTCCCACTTTCAGCCTTACAGACGACGCCCTGAAGCCGTCTGCCATCTGCTCTAAAGGTTCATCACAGGTGACCCATATAAATGAATACACAAGCAGCGCTGCACTCTCTGCTCTGGAGACGCTGGGCCTGAGCCACTCTCTAGTCTCCATTGAGACCAGACCGTCGTCGGTAAACAAACATTTGTAAAAGCACCGTTAACCCATTTCCACCCTGATGTTTAGTTCCTACAAAATGTCTTCTAAGTCCGAACAAGCTTTTATAGCCTGGATTCCAGGCTCCAGCCTGCGTTTTGCACAACTGAATTGCAGTGTTGGGCAGTAACGAATTTTAGATTACATATTACTGTAATATTATTACTTTTGCTCCAAAAAGTAAAGTAACGAGATTACTCTGAAAAACATGGGTAATAAGTAATGCATTACTTTGCAAGTAACGCCGAGTTACTTAAAATGAGCTTGTTGTTGCATGCAAAAATAGAACAGATTTACAAGCTATCGACAGGTACTGTAACAACAGAGATGTGCACTAGATTGTAGATCCAGTCCACGCGCTGCATCCTGCGCACAGTTATGTACACTACAAATCGCTTGCTGCTTTATTTTGTATTTTATTTTTAAATACAAGACCTCAACTGTCTTTGAAAACAATTGTGAAAAAGTAAAAAAAAAAAAAAAAAGTCATAGAGACAAATCTCGAAATCTGGTTTTGTTAGTTGCAGGTCTGTTTTGTGATTCAAGGTTAAGCTCGCTAAACAGATTATGTTGTACATCTCTATTTTTTCAAAGGTGGGAGTTGAGAACTTGGTAAAGTAATATAATGTAATATAATATATACGTAATATATACGTAATAACGTAATATGTAATATATTACTCTTCGATTCCAGTAATAAGTAAAGTAATGATATTACTTTGTCTAAGGGGTAACGAGTAAAGTAAAGAAGTTACTTTCCTAAGTAATATTTACCAACACTGCTGAATTGTCACTCTGCAAATCAGTCTGTCCAGAGCCCTGCTTGACTTGCATCTCCCCGATGTCGTCACCTGTTGCGTAGCCACGTTGTTTCTGATTGGATGGTGTTCAAATAAACATGAACTAGTGTTTTTTTTTTCTCTCTCACAAACAAACCACAGGCCAATCAGAATGCTCGGCTTCATTTCTACCTTCATATGCCCCGCCTACCTGTGGGGATAGGCTCCTAGCCAGACTGATTTGCGAAGTGACATTTCAGAGGCGCAGAACAACTAAACATAAACAAACGAAAACAAATTCATTATTGTAGTTTTTAATAAACAGCAAATTCTTTCATTCAGGGACTGCTCCTGTCGCAGCTTGATGATGTCACATGGCCATGTGTGAGCCAGCTCTATGGAATATATGAAATGCATATGCTAACAAAAAAAACAAGATAATACTTTCTAAATTTAATACGAGCATCAAAGCAATATTGTAATTATTTTTATTCTCATATGCATTCCACATACATTCCTTAGGGCTGGACCACATGCGACAGAGGAAGTTCCTATTGAGTGAAAGATTCTGTGTTTATATTAATATTGAAAGTGAATGTACAGTATCTATACGTTATAGTTATAGAAGGCAAGTATAATGTTTTAAGGCATACAGTATTTGTCTTATTAGCCAGGGGTCATTTCATGTTTTTTTTTTAACATTGGCGGTAACAGAATACTCAGATTTGCGCATTTTTCACAATTTCTCAAAAAATACCAGACCTATTTCTGCTGTTTCAATCATGGAAGCATTAGGCTAATGCTTTCAAAACGCTAAAAGCAATTCCCATATAGTATAAATTAAATACATCACAGCCATACATTTGGTCGCTGTTAAAAGCCAAACACATCCATTCATCACACACAGTGCTCCTTCCCTGGCTCTTTACCTAGAATCAATCACAATGCACTTTAAAAATGAACTCCATCGTCTGGTCATGGCAGCACTTGCTAATATTGTTGTTCCACATCGTTCCACATTGTCATTGCTCTAGGAGACCTCTTTATTGTTTTCATACTATATATTTTTTTCCATTGCTGGGTTTTCACAATAGTATAATGTTTTTTTGCTGCTGCCCTCAATGGACCTATTTCCCAGAACTAGAAAAAGTGCCCTTCTGGGCTGTTCGTACTGGAGAGCCAGAACACTCATACAGGGGTTGACACTAAGGTCTCTGAGGCACTTGCCCATCGGGCAAGTGCAAGTCAGGTTCTACTTGCCCTCAGGTCATGGTCACTTGCCCCCCAAAAATATATTGTAAATTTTGCATTTAGGTTTACTTCCTACTTGGGTGCTTTAAACCAGAGGTTTTCAACACGTGGTCCCTGAGAGGGTTCCAGGTGGTCCCCAGCTAAGTTGGTTAACCAGATGTAACTCTTGAGAACGTAAAAATGAAACCAAATGGACCCTTGCGGGTCCATTTGGTTTCATTTTTACACTCTCAAGAGTTAAAATTCATCATCTTAATTAGCCCAGGTCGCAATGACCACCTTCAAGACAAATTTATCTTGTGTTGTGTTATTGCGCACTAAGTTGCACACTTGCCCGATCGGGCAACCAGGTAGCAGTCTTCACTTGCCCGATCATTTTTTTTTACTTGCCCCGGGCAAGCGGGCAAGTGTTAGTGTCAAGCCCTGCTCATAGCATCTCTAAAGATACCATTCTGGATGAGCAGGACATTCATTATATGAAAAAGGGCTCCAAAATCTTGAAAACTTGGAATGGGAATGTTAGCCAATCAGTGCAGAATCTGAGAAATCAAACAGGCTTGTTGTGATCACATCACAACAGACTACAGAGATCATGTGTTTTGATTTGTGTGAGATTTGGATGAAATCAAGTGCGACAAATGTAAACATATGTGTTTTGTAGGCAGATTTGGAATGAATCTAGTCATGAATGGTCATTTTGCTTTTGTTGGAGAAAATTCAGACTGGAATTGTGGACAAAACCAAAAGAAATCTTTCGTTTTGGGGTCTGTGGGGTGAAAATGTTGCCAACTGGTGGTACGTGGCTCAAATGCTGAATACATAGTGGGACCTAGGATCAAAAAAGGTTAAAAACAACTGCTCTGAAACATTGTTCGGGCTCTAATTATTCTACGGAGTACTACCTACTCAGTGTTGCCAACTTGGCGCATTTGTCACTATATATTTAGCTTTTTTTTTCAGACCCCCCTAGTGCTAAAATTAGTGAAAAACTCCTGGCGGAAAATCTAGTGCTTTTTTACTGGTGGGTTGGGGCGAAATTGATTGACAGGCACCAGAGATAAAACAATATTTTTTTTACCATTTTTCCTCCTATAATAGTGGTTTTCAACCAGTGGTCCCCAGGCTAAATGATGGACAGCTGGTGCAACTCTTTGAGAGCGTAAAAATGAAACCAAATGGACCCTTGCAGGTCCATTTGGTTTCATTTTTACACCCTCAAGAGTTAAAATATTCATCATGTGAATTCGCCCAACTTAGTCTATACACAACTAGAGAATGTAGAAGATTAATGGTCATTTTGATCTGTATGTTCCAGGCGAGCATCTATAGCGCATTCTAGTGCATTTTTGGAAGTGCCACTAAGTGCATTTTGGATTTTGGCAGTTGGCAACCCTGTACCTACCGCAGCCGCCTCTACAGCATCGGTGCTGTTGGGGTGAAAATGTTGCCAAGTGGTGGTACGTGGCTCAAATGCTGAATACATAGTGGGACCTGGGATCAAAAAAGGTTGAAAACAACTGCTCTGAGACATCGTTCAGGCTCTAATTATTCTACGGCAGTGGTTTTCAGGGACCACCAGTGGTCCCTGAGAGGGCTCCAGGTGGTCCCCAGCTAAGTTGGTTAACCAGATGTAACTCTTGAGAAGGTAAACTGAAACCAAATGGACCCTGGCGGGTCCATTTGGTTTCATTTTTACGCTCTCAAGAGTTAAAATATTCATCATCATGTTGATCTGTAGGTTTGACTGTTTTTGTTTCCACAAATCCAGCCTGGAATTGTGGACAAAAGCAAAATCATTTTTTTTTTTAGTTTTGGGGTCAGTGGTGCTTAATGTCCTCAAATGGCTAAATCCTCCATGGCTAAAATGCTGAATAATTGGTGGGCCCTGGGATGAAAAAGGTTGAAAACCCCTGTTCTACGGAGTACTACGTACCGCAGCCGCCTCTACAGCATCATTTTTCCTCCTATGACAGTGGTTTTCAACCAGTGGTCCCCCAGGCTAAATGATGGACAGCTGGTGTAACTCTTTGAGAGCGTAAATTCTTACACCCTCAAGAGTTAAAATATTCATCATGTGAATTATAGAGAATGTAGAAGTTTAATGGTCATTTTGATCTGTATGTTCCAGGCGAGCATCTATAGCGCATTCTAGTGCATTTTTGGAATTGCCACTAAGTGCATTTTGGATTTTGGCAGTTGGCAACACTGTACCTACCGCAGCCGCCTCTACAGCATCGGTGCTGTTGGGGTTGTAGCCACAGTCCAACACGTAGGAAAACGGGTTCATCTCTGGCCAGCCGTCCCCGGTGCACGTCTTTGATAGGTTTCCTGAGGAGGAGAGACACGCACGTACGTTCATATTCAACAATAACAACAACAAGCAACACAGCTTTCTGTGTGTGTGCTGCGAGGAAGGAAATGGCTTTTACTTAATAAAGTGCATTTTCGGCCACATTTAATTATCTTCACACTCGCCGAGTGGGAGTGTACAGAGTAGAGAGACAAGAATGAGTTTTTCTCTCAGTGGGTCTGCCTCTCTCAATGCAAAGCTTTTGTAGATAGATAGAAAGATAGATAGATAGATAGATAGATAGATAGATAGATAGATAGATAGATAGATAGATAGATAGATAGATAGATAGATAGATAGATAGATAGATAGATAGATAGATAGATAGAAAACTTTATTTTTGTGTCACTCCACAAACAAATCATTAAAAACACAAAAGAAATACAGTCATTGTTTGTGGACCACTCACAAGGAGTTGTGAGACACCATAAATAAAAACATGATAGAATAAAAACGTACATTAAAGTACGAACTACATCTAATATGACATTACGTATACAGAGGACAATTGGGCATTACAACAGTACATAAATAGAAATTCCACAGATTAATCAGTGCTTAGAAAGGATAACCTTCTTTTTAAAATGAGGTGGCAGGCTTTGGCACATTCGAATGTACCATATTTGCCGGACAGAATTATGGACAATTTAGTTTGGTCATCTAGATCATAGAAATATTGCACTTGGTGTGACATAAAGGAAAATAAATCAGAGCGAATATCATTATACAGTTCACAGTGCAACAGCACATGGGCCTCAGACTCAACACAGTTGCTGCTGCATAGGGTACAGAGTCTGCTATCTGCTGGGGTATTTGTATATCTGCCCGTTTCTAAGGCTAGAGGAGCCACCCCACATCTAAACTTAGCGAGAGCACTCCTGTACTGCCTGGACATGATACATTGTACATATGGTTCTGTTTCAAATGTGTTCTTGAAAAGGCAATTGTATGTTGTATGTGTGTGTCTCTCTGTCTGTCCGTTTCGGTTTCAAGCACGGAATGTGCCCGTAATGCGTAACGTGTTCTGATGACATTATTGGGTGTCGTCGTTGTTGTTGATGAAAGGCCAGCGGAATGATTTTATGACCACGACCTATAGGAAACGACCTGGAGTGGAAATATAAAGAATGTTTTACCTACTCACCAAAACAAACACAGCTAGTGCATAAATGAATGAAACAATGAATGAATTCCACCCATTTTCAATATTTTTCAATATTCCACCCATTTTAATGTCATTAATATACCTTAGAGATGTTGTGTGGACACGATAAAAGAAATATTGTTGGTAAACATTTGAGAACGTCCCTACTGTTTGTTATTTCAGTTGTCTAAATGCTCCATTCCTGTTAGGGATGGGGGTTTCATTGTAACCATCTGTTGACTGTGTCTATAGTTAGATTGTCACCTCCTACCATGGGGGGTTGGCTTTGGTTGGGTATAAGTTAACGTGTTTCCCCCAGATCTTGGTCTTGCTTTGACTAAGGGACCTGTTTCCCATACATGAATGTAAGTCATTGTCAAACCTTATGATATCATAAATAGAATCACTCATATTTAAGCTCTGGTGTGTTGTCGTTATTAACATGTGTATATTCCTCTTTTTCCCGAGTACTGCCAAATCCGCATTCACATTCTGGAGGTTCCACCGAAATATTGTCTGGACTGGACGGAGTTTGGCTGTGCAAATGGAGGGCTGGACCTTGGCCAGGCGAATCGAGATGTTCGAGGTGAGCTGCCTTGTGGGCAAACCTTTCAGCCTCCAGTTGTTTAGCCAAAGCTTCCGTGGTACATTGGAATGTGCAGATTTGGTAGTAGTGTTTAGTGGTGGAGACAATCCAGAGTTTTATATCAGTGATGTGTTGCATAGGCGTCCACTGAGAAGGGTACTTTGTATTGCTTCTGAATGACAGAGAGGTATTTTTACCTGCTGCTGGTCAAATTAAGTGTAGGTTGGAGAACCATTATATGGTTTTGCCAGACCGAGTGGACAGCCTATAGAGGCCGAGGGAGACAAGGTGTCTCGCCTGTAAATCGTATATGCATTACGCTCAGAAGCAGGGACTAAATGTCGCCATGCTGTCTAGTGAAAGGCAAGCAGGAGATGCTTGGCCTAGGGTCCTTTGCTAAGGGAAAGCATAAAAAAACACAATTGTGGGTGAGAAAATGATCATTGCATTGAGTAGTCGTATAAATGAAAGACTGAGTCTTGTGTATTTGTGTGGTCTGCCTGGGTGAGAGTGAAAGAGTGTTGAGGGCAGAAGGTGTGTTTGAAGAGAGAGTGTGACAGAGTGTGAGAATGAGTAGCCTTGGCAAATTATTTCATTATTATTTTTTTGTTGCAACTAGTTAAAAATTGGCATTAAAAATACTAGCTCTAAAGATTGTGAAATGAAGGAAATCGAAAGCGAAACTAAAAGATAAAAATTAGACCCTTTGAAGAACTTTGATGTGGTCAAAAATGGTTAAATTAGATTCTGTGTGAATGTGACTGTACAGTCTGTGTCTTTAGTGTTTCCTGTCTGAGGTTGTTTGTTCTGTACTTAGTCCATTTGTTAACTGTGTAGAGTGAGTCTGTGTTTGAAAGAAAGTGAAAAGGAAATCCTTGCAAATAAGTAATTGCTAGATTAAAAAAATGAAGATACCGATTATAACAGGTTATAGTTCATTTATAATTGATGTAATGATTTAGGAAAGTATACGTTTTGGATCAACACATGTAATAAGGTGTGATCATGTATAGTAACACAGTAAGTGACAATTTGTGAATGTGTTTGAGATGAAAGTAGTAAATATAAATAAGTAGTAGTAAATAAGTAGTAAAGAAAAATATATATATGCACACCTATGTCAAGAATGATTTGACATGTAGTCGTGTGAAGTGTGCACACATCTGTAACCAAGTGTGAAGAGAAAAAGAAAAAGGTGTAAGATCTGAAAAGTGTGATGGTCTTGTGTAGTTAACAGACCCACATGTTTGTTTAATTATAATTAGGGTTGTTTCAAAATTGAGGCATCTGTTAGCAACTGTAGGAAATAGGAAATATATCAGTTACTAAATGTTCGCCAGTATCCATTTCTATCCTGTGGCATATACCTGGTGTATATGTATATTGATGTTTGATTTCAGGAGTTCAAACATATATGTCAAACTTAAGGCTCTGAGGCCCGAATCAGGCAGCAAATGAATTATCTTCGGCCCGGGATGATATTTTATTACATTTAGAATTGGCCCTCTAGTGTATTATACACACCATTCAGATTTTCTTTGTCACTTCACAATGATGCAGTGCTTAGTGAGGACCATAGGACAGGAAACTGTGCTTTAATGAAAATCAGTTGTGAGAACATGAAGATTCATCTTTGCATTTATCTGACTGTTTTGTCTGGTTTGTTTGTTTCTCGAGCAATATCTGATTTGGTTGGTTAAAAGGGAGAGAAGTTGACCAGGTGTTACCTCCTGTAAATGACAGTTGTTTTTAGTGCTCTCATGGGCTGTGACCACCAGCTGTTATTGTCTTTTTGGAGATAGTAGGTTGGGGGTGGAGATGACACCCTAAGGACGATGTTGTAGTATTGAGAGAGAGACTGGATCCTGTAAGTGCATAATAGATGCATAGAATAGATGCATAAAGTTGAACAAAATGGAAACATTTCCCATAAGCTATATAATAAGTGATAACGGTAATATAGGGGATTTTTGTATACACTGTATGTCTTATTGTAAATCACTCGCTGGGTTGAGTGTCTGTTCAACTGAACAGTGCGTGAAATTAGTGTGAATCAAGATGAGTACAGAAGGAAATGATAATTGTATGTATGCACACACGTGTATTACGTAAGCAATATAGGAGATTTCATTTATAGGATACTATTGACTCGGCCAAGTGACAAATGACTGAAAGATTTAGGTCTAAAATAGGGAAATTATCAAAAAATAGTAGCAGCCATATTTGCTGATTTTAAATTATATGGTGGGAGTTGCAATTGTGCAAACATATGCATTCATCAAGTAAGCCCATAAACTACCCATTACTTTGAGAGAGATACAAAGCATGCAAGGCTGTAAAATAGTGAGTCTTCTTCCTGAAGCGGCTGGGATGGCATCAGGAAGCTGTGAGCAGTGGAGTTTTTTACTGGACTTTGAGACACTGAAACTGAGACACTAAGCTGGCACCATCAAAACCATGATGGTTCGTGGGGATTTGGGGACCCCCACGGCTAGCAGAAAACTTTCGTGAAATGGGAGCTATTTCTGACTGATGCAACAAAGGAATATATGGAGGACAATATTTTGGACACTATGCGGATTTTGTGGCGAGCAAGAAAACTGTATTCTTCTTTCTGTAGTGACGGGGAGAGATTGGTAAAGATTGACGGATGTATATGTACAGTATAGAATTCATCTGGGAAAAGTAATTATGGCTGCTATGAAACTATTAAGTGGGACAAGTGTCCCTGGCAGATTACTGACTTATGACAGAAATTGACCTCATGTTGAGTTAACAGAGTAACAAGACATGGGTATTTTGGGCAGTTTAAAATAGGGGTTTAACCTTATGCTCCCCGACTGCCAGGTGGTTCTTACACTGAATTAGATAACAAAAACAAGGCTTCCAGCTGTTTAGAAGATGAGTCCTGTGTGAACAGCTGAGGTACCCTTTTAGATGTGTGACTGGGGTGTCATTATGTTTGAGATGTAAGCCAAGTATACATACTCTAAGAGAGTTGTGGTCTTTGTCACATTTCAAAGGCATACTGTAAAAAAAAACATTGTGATATACCTGTTTAAATGGGCAGATTTTGCTTATAGAGGCAGAACTATATTCATCTTTAGAGGTTGAAGCTGTATATAGTTAAAAGAGGAAAAACTATGGTAACTGAAGGGAAGTGCAAAAGAGAGCATCAAATGATAGGGAAAGAAAAAGCATATTAGCCAGTTTCTTGTATAGCAAAGTTAGGCTATTTCTTCTCTAATTAGAAAAGGTATTAATTGGATACCCATTTTGGTTCATTAATATACATAATGAATACATACACAAATACATTAATTACATAATATTATATTGTAAGGCATAAATTGATATTGAGTGTTGCATATGATGTTGTGCTTGCTTGTGACTTCGCCATGTGTACAACAAGAGAAAATTCAAAGATGTGCCTATAAAACACCACTTGAATAATTTTATTATTAGGTTAACAAGACCGCTGCAATTCTATTTTCGACTTGCAACATGCAAGGCAAACAGAAACCCCCATTTACTGAAGCCTTGTGCCCCCAGGGGGCCAAGAGTAATTGACAGTTACCGGCTGATGGCTGGCTAACCAGCCTGGTGTGAATGTAAGTTGTGATAGCACCTTTTGTTAAGGTGAAGATCCTAAATATATAGTAGTGGCCAGGAGAAAAGTTAGATTTAATAAGGAAAGGCATACTGTGATCTGATCAGGCCAGGTATTACAATGGAACATTTACTAGTATGAATAGAAATTAGCGTTCTGAGGTTGTAGCAGTATTGCGGTATGGAAACGAATATTATACTGGTGAGAACGGAATGGTAGTAATAGTATTGTTATTTGGGGCATTAAGAGGGTTTTCTATGAAATTGGAACAAAGGATTTGTATTTTGGCGAAAGGAAATTTGCAAACGTCTATCTGCATTCTAAAGTTGTTGTGCAAGTGATTTATGATTCTGCATTTGACCATCAGTGCAGTGACTCCTTGTTGGGACCTTGTAGTGGCAAGAGTCAAGCAGTTATACAGCAGCTTGGTCTGGGAGAAGTTCTGATTTGTTTGGCTGTGATTGAGTTAACTACCTGCTCCTGTTAATCTCTCACTTCTTTGGCCTGTGTAGCACATACTGTGAATCAGCTGTGCAATAACTATGGTAGAGAGATTGTGTTTTCAGTACTGATTCTAGTGCTTGTAAATGGTTCCAGGGGAAGTAACTGTGCAGCAGCGTTTTACAACTGTGGTTGAGACTAAAATGCAGGACAAGCATTGGTTGATTGTATTTGCAAAGTAATAATACTGCGATGACTAAAAGAGATATTGAATATACTGAATATACCGTAAATGCCTAAAGTAAGTTCTGACTTCTGTGTTTTTGGCTGCGAGCTACTATTTTGCAGATGAAAGATGAGTGGCCAGTTAGTTGAAAGCATTTACAGATTTGTTGTTACTTTGTGTGTAACTTGAGACTGGGACCCATGAGTAAAGTTGAAAGTATTGGTTATTGGTTATTATAGGGACGTTTATGTTTCAATGCTGAAGACGTTGTCTGTGACTCTGCAACGGATTGAATAACCAGTGGAGTGAGCCTGCAAGAGTGACCAATTACATTGCTTACGATTTGTGGCAACGTTTGCTTGATGCTTAAAAGCATAAGTATTATACTATGTATTGTCAGAGAATGAACTAAATGGGGGAAAGTAGGCAACTACAGATGAAGAATGACTATTTTTAGAGGATCATAATCTTGATTATGAAGTCACTTGGTTCGTGGTTGCTTGGATGTGCCCCAGTAGTAACTGGTCTATGACATATTATATGACATATCATATTATATATGACATACAGAGATGAGCTTGATGCGACTTGACTTCGATAGGTTTGCCGGATGACTCTTTTTGACAAAAGTAGAGTTGTGTTGCATCCCGAGAGTTTGTATATACAGTATGACGGGTTTTTCCTGCCCGCGGGATTTGAGCGAGCTAAACAGTGGTGAGGCAGAAATATTGTATATTTTAGGATGTCTCGTTGCACACAACGAGGTCCTTGTGATGGCTGCAACAAAATGAGAAGTGTGTAAGTTACAGTAAGTATCCGGTAAGTATACGGTGGTAGTTCAGGTTAAAAAGGGGACGCCCTTTTCCTGAACCTGTGGCATTGTTGCGTTGTGTATCTTTTCGAGTCATGATTTCATTTGATGTTGTCAAGTGTACTATGTGATGAGTGTTTTTCAGGTTCTAAGTTCGCGGTGAAGGTAGAGTGTCATTTTCCCGTGAGATGATAGCATGTGTTGACTAATCCCTAACAAGAACAAAATCGGTCGTTTGTGTGTTGTGTGATTTTGCGCCGCGATGATTTGTTGTATTTGCAGAGAGAATGTTCTGGGATAAGGACGCCGCGATCTGTAAGTATGGAGTTTGCTTGATTTGAGGTTTCTGAGTGCTGTGCATGCTGTTGTGTGCCGTCTGTGCGTTTTTTCAGTTTGATTATCTACAGATTTGAGAAGCCACCAGGATTCGACTATCCGGAATCGGACTGACGGGAACGAATGGATGGCATGGTTCATGAGGCTGAGTATTCTGTCAAAAATGTGCGTTACGATAACATATTACAAGTTCTATTTTGCGGAGTTGGGCTGAGTTGAATGTTGAAAGTGAGGTGCTCTGCTGTGGCTTACACAGCCATGCTAAATCTCTACTGTTAAAGGAGCCGATGTTGGTGGAAGATACAGATACAGATTCTGTCTAGTATGGTTATAGATTGTAGCCTAATAGATGATTTCTATTTTGGATGAATAAGAGTGTCAAATTGGTACATATTGTGTGTTGACCCATCTGATGAAGATCCCTGTCTGTTGGGGTGCTTCTGGGTTTTAGCTGGTTCGGCTTGGCTCAACTCTGTTTGGTTCTGGTCAATGGATTGTAATGTGTGTCCACTGTGGCAAAATATGGGATACTGGCACTGGGTTTCTTTCTTTTTCAGAGAGATGAACCATCGGAGGTTAAAGAGGATATGACAATGGCCACCTTCTGTGTGATGTCGAGGAAAAGATGCATTGAGGGACCCTGTTCCTACCGGGGCGCTGGTGGAGTCCCCTGTCCAATGATGACCGACAGATCCGAGGCGATGTGGGGGTAGGGCACTGTGTGCCTGCCCAGGACCGGAAAGGGTGCAGTGTGCCCCATGGCTCGGCGTGTCAGGCTTTGTTGCTGTGACGTGTGCAGCTCCAGAGCTTGGGCTTTGACAGATCTGCAAGCTCTCTACGTTGGGAGTTTGAGGGTTAGGATCTGCCAGTGACACTGGTGTGAGGTCGTGAGTGGGGGTTGTACTCCTCAAACCCTGGATTCTGCGATCCTGTGCTATGATGTTAGGTCACCTGTGGGTGGTTGTCTGTCACTGTTGGCTGCCAAAATGGCCAACGACTGCGAGTGGCAGTTTTCACTGGATGTTCACTGGAGTGGAAGCACAGTAGTGCTTGTTCTGGAATTCATGGAGCTTTAAAGACTTTTAGGGCTGATCTGCTCCATGCAGGTTATGCTCTATGGTGGCTGCAGTATGAAATGCAGTATGAAATGGGACGACTCTCTGGAACGGACACTTTTCGGGTGCTGAGTCGACTTTTCTGATGCTTGTATCGTAGGCCTAATATGGTGATCGCTCAAAAAGAGGGTCATGTAGGAATTTTCCCTGTTGTCTAATTCGGTATTATACAGGTTTTTTTGTCTACATCTGCGGTACTTGATAAGCTATTGATAGCGGGACTTTTAAATGTTAAAATGGGGGTATGTCAAAGAAATATTGTTGGTAAACATTTGAGAACGTCCCTACTGTTTGTTATTTCAGTTGTCTAAATGCTCCATTCCTGTTAGGGATGGGGGTTTCATTGTAACCATCTGTTGACTGTGTCTATAGTTAGATTGTCACCTCCTACCATGGGGGGTTGGCTTTGGTTGGGTATAAGTTAACGTGTTTCCCCCAGATCTTGGTCTTGCTTTGACTAAGGGACCTGTTTCCCATACATGAATGTAAGTCATTGTCAAACCTTATGATATCATAAATAGAATCACTCATATTTAAGCTCTGGTGTGTTGTCGTTATTAACATGTGTATATTCCTCTTTTTCCCGAGTACTGCCAAATCCGCATTCACAGATGTTGTGTGGACACGATAAAAAAGTTCCCCCAATTCTGTATTTCCTAAAAATGGAGGTCTGAAAAAATCATTAACATGCTGAAATACATCTGATGACATCACCAACATGTATTTCACCATGTTAATGATTTTTCTCTTAGACCCCTTTTTCCTGAGAGGGTGCGAATGGAACCAAATGGACCCGGATACAAATGTATTGGTTCACATTTGTATCCTCTCAGGAAAATTTTGAGAAGGAAAAGGTAGGGGTTACGTCAGAGTTAAGATGAAAAAAGGTTGCAACGGTTTGCAAACCGAAATGATCTCTTGCTGTCTCTCTGAAAGGCGAGACAGCAAGAGTGCGTGCAGTGAGTGCACTTTCAGAGACGCTCACTTCTCATGAGTGTGATTTTTCTTTTTTCATTCCACGGTCTGGGTTAGACCTGGTTGTTCTCTGGAGACCAGACTGTTGAAACACAAAGGAAAAAGGACAGCTCTGTCTTTTCCTTTGTGTTCCTTCAGATGTAGGTTCACCTGATGGTTTTCTCAGATTGGGTTTGCCCTACAGGAGGCCACAGCGGTGGAGTATACAATGGAACAGTGGATGTGACCCAATGATACAGCCGTTCCCCCATTTCAGAACAGTTCACAGTGTGCTCTTATTTGAGATTACTTTTAGACTCTCCTCCATGTAACATTTCCCAATTGGGTGGGGGTGGGGCAGGAGAAAATGGTATGGGTGCGGCTTCATCGCCCGTGGCGAAGCGACACGGGCGATGAAGCCGCCCCCATACCATTTTCCGCACCCATACCATTTTTTCGGTTACAGGACTTTTATTAGGCAAGTAAAGCATCAATAATAACATCAGTTGTTGTTGAAGTTGCAACAGACACGCAGCATGCATAAAGCTAAAGGTCTGACTCAGAGAGTTTTCTGTTTTCGATGATGAAATGCTCTTGGTTTAGTGGTGACACAGCTGTAGTTAGTTAGTAACAGTAGTAGTGTTTCAATACATTTTAAATAGAAGCACTTTAATTTGTTGTTGTTGTTTTTTTTATCTTGGGTTGTTTTGCATGCCATCATGTTTGGTGGGGCAGTCGATCTGGGCATTTAGGGGGGGATTGCCCTCCCCATACCCATGCCTAGATCCGCCCCTGCTCTCCTCCATTTCTTCACTGACACAAAACACAGGAGTGGATCAGAATAGAACTCTTTATAAGGCCCTCGTTGATGGATTAGAGTACTAAATTATGCAACACACATTGCATGACTATGAATTCATATTTTTTAGAACAAGAGTTATTTTTTCAAAACAGGCTAGTAGCAGTAGTGCAGAAATGTAGGGCGAAATTCCACCAGCGGTATCGATGGCTGCTTTAATATCTGCCTATGATTTATTCTTAGGGGGTGATCACACCAAAACAGGTGCAAACCCATCAGGGGAGCATTAATCTGTGACCCAAGTTTTGAGGTCAACGTTATTGCCCACAAGGGAAATTTGTCTTGCGGGCTTCCGCCCCTGATGCAGCTACACATAAAACACATGAAATAATGTCAAAACAAAATATGTAACAGAGGGATGTACTTCTGGATGTACTTCTGGTTCTGCCTCGCAGTGGAACTCTGTGAAAGACAACATTAGCCTATTTAAGATTGGTAGAACGTCCAACCTACGACGCCAGTAATGAATCGCTCTGTGCTCGATATATAATCCTCGCGGCCGTCCTACCCTCTCCTACGACGGCAGAACGCGGCGTTTGGCGTCGTGTTAACGAAGTGGACGAGAGCTACGCTGTAGAAGAGTGTCACCATGGAAACCAGAGACGCCAGTGGAAGAGGTGGATCCAGCCGGCGTCGCCTGCTTTCTTAACTATGTTGGGCTTCTGTTGCAATTGCGACGGACCACGCCTACTGTTCTCGTCGTGTCCAAGGCCTATACACGGAAACTTAAATTCCCTATTATCTCTGGGATGAAACATCTGACCAGACTCTGACCAGAAATATGAAGAACTTTTTACCTACTCACCAAAAACAAACACGGCTACTCGGCTAGTGTATGAATCAATCAATGAATCAATGACTCAATGAATTAAATTTGAGAAAAAATGAGAGTTACAATTCAAGTACACACTGCAACAAAACTGATAACAGCTTGGAGAATTACAGTACAATTCAAGTAAAACAACAAGGATTAGAAAGCCTACTTTCCTTAGTGGAAACACTCTGAGCCTCACACCACGCCGATAAAATGGACTTTTTGGCCAGAACGCGATTGTTTTTCATTGGAGGAAAAAAAAAAGCTCCCTATTAAGGTTTTCTCTTGGCAATCCTTGTTGTTTTTCCAAACAACCAGGACTTTTTGGCCAGTTTCTGGCCCAAAAGTGCATTTTTATCTATGTGCTGGTGGGCTCGGAGTGATTCCGCTAATGAAAGTAGTCTTTCTAATAACACGTGTAAGCCGTGTTTGTTTGGGTGAGTAGGCAAAACATTCTTTATATTATGGGCTCCATTTTCGTTACTAAACGAAACCCCTTATCCCAAATTCCTTATTACGTTTTTACTTTTTTATTGTTTTTACTATTTTGAAAAACTTTTTTGGAATATTTCAACATGTCAATCTATTAACATGTTGTGAGCTTGTAGACTGGCCATTTGAACTACTGAAAAATGTTTTTTAAAGTGGAATTTGACCCATTTTCAACATTTTTTCTGAGTGCGTACAAATGCAACCAAATGAACCCTAACGGGTTCATTTGGTTCCATTTGTACGCTCTCAGAAAAAAGAAGCGTCTAAAGAAATCCATTAACATGGTGAAAATACATCTTGATGATGTCGTCAAGATGTTTCATGTTAGTTTCATGTTTCATGTTCAAGACGTTTCATGTTAGTGGTTTTCTTCAGACCTCCATTTCTTGGGAACACAGAATGGGGGAACTTTTTTTTATCATGTCCACCCAGCACCTCTAGGGTATACTAATGACATATTAGAATGTTGAAAATGGGTGGACTTCCCCTTCAAATAATAAGGCAAAGAAGTTAAGGGATAAGGGGTTTAGCAGTAACGAAAATGGAGCCCATATATCTCTTCTCCAGAACAGAGTCTGGTCGGAGGCAGTGTTGCCAACTTGGCGCATTTGTCGCTATATTTAGCGCTTTCCCAGACCCCCCTAGTGCCAAAATTAGTCAAAAACTCCTGGCGGAAAATCTAGTGCTTTTTAGCTGGTGAGTTGGGGTGAAATTGATTGACGGGCGCCAGAGATAAAACCCTCATTTTTCACCATTTCTCCTCCTATGACAGTGGTTTTCAACCAGTGGTCCCCAGGCTAAATGATGGATAGTTGGTTAACCAGATGTAACTCTTTGAGAGCGTAAAAATGAAACCAAATGGACCCTTACGGGTCCATTTGGTTTCATTTTTACGCTCTCAAGAGTTAAAATATTCATCATGTGAATTAGCCCAACTTAGTCTACACAGCTAGAGAATGTAGAAGATTAATGGTCATTTAATGGTCATATTCCCTTCCAGGCAAGCATCTAGCGCATTCTAGTGCATTTTGGAAGTGCCACTAGTGTATTTTGGATTTTGGCAGTTGGCAACACTGGTCGGCGGTGCTTCCCACAGATGACACTGTTTTCCACAGAGCTCCATGTCCACTCACTGCCAGGCAGAATCACAGCAGCAGTTACAGTTACTCCTACATACGCTGCTGTTTCAGAGCCTCGTTCAACATCTAAGTTGATGCTGGAAGAAACATTTTTTTTTTTTTTTAAACCTGATGCACCTGAATACTTCGGTTCATTCTACCTTAACCCTTATTTGCGTATGAACGCGTTTTGGTGTTCAAAGCATTATGTTACACTTAAGCTATTGAAAAAATATCAGATCTACAAGCTCACAGTGCGCCACTCAGTACAGTGGCACGCTGTGAGCTTGTGGAAAACATTGAAAAAATTGTGAAAATGTGATGCAAATCTTTGAATTTATTCCTTCGGAAGAAAATATTTGGAACTAAAATCGCTGCTTCTAGGGGATCCCTGGAACAAAACGTTTTCAGATGGGGGTCCTCCGCAGCCACATATAGATAATTCTGGGGGGTCCTTAGCATGAAATATGTTGAGCATCACTGACACAGGAACATAGAATTTTCATAAAAACTAGAATCTGTCAGAAACAGAAACTAGAAACTAGTCAGAAACTAGAACCTAGTGTCAGAAACTATAATCAGGTGTCAAATAGAATACATTCTTAGATTTGCGCATCATTTTCACAATTTAAAAAAACTAGGACCTTACCCGTTTAATATGTGAAGTCCAAATCATGCGAAGCGTGGGTAATGTGTGTGCAATATCAGTCACCAGAAAAAAGATGGGTTGTTTTGGAATAATCTGTCATGGTTAAAATGGAGTTTTAAGTTATAATGGGTTTGGGTCCGACAGACAGATCAAATATCTAAATACTGAAACTGTCTGGTGTGTTCACATGAGGCTGAGTAGACCATAAAATGACCAAAAGTTTTTTTTTGGGTGAAGTACCCCTTTAACTTTTTTGTGGCATGATGTGCGATGTGAGTTACAGTACATCTGGTTAACCAACTTTCCATCATTTAGCCTGGGGACCACTTGGAATGCTCTCAGGGACCACTGGTGGTCCCCAGATCACTGGTTGAAAACCGCGGTGTTAGTGTAGAGTCGACACGTGCGCGCTAGTGATGCGCGGGTCGACCCGTGACCCGCGGGTCCCGCGGTTACCCGCGGGCTGGGTTGGGTCGAGTCAAGAAATGTTCACTTTATTCGCGGGCTGGGTTGGGGCGGGTCAAATAATGTATAATGGGAGTTTTCAAAATGAATGTCTTAAACACAAGTCCTGGGAGAACATTTGCGCATCCTACCTGATTGTTGCATGTTGCCGTGGTGGTTGGTATATCCTCCAGTGTGACCAATAAATCCACAAACAGCTACTTTAGAAGCCTACTTACAGATCGTTCTCAACAAAGCAGTCACGTACTGTAACGTACGTAGCAGTAGCTGGCTTTAGCCTACAATCATCACCATCAGGGACGTGCACAGACAGATGAGAGGGCTTCCGCCCCTGCCCTTTTACTAAACAAATGCTCTGCATGTTGTTACACAACTCCATCTTTAGCTAAAGGGTGCTGGGCTGCAGCCCCAAATATAGTCTACAAGAATCTACTAGAATCTACAAGCTCTCAGTGCGCGACAGCGCGACGTTCTGAGAGCTATTTTTGTCCAGATGCCCTTTGGGTTGTCAGCCCCTGCCCCTTTCCAACACTCTCTGCACGTACTGCAGTGCTTTTCACTTGCAAACTTTCTTTTCCCTGCGCGACAACAGCGGTGAGTTTTCTTCTGGTTTTTACTAGCGTTTGAGCATTGTGTCTTCAGACTCCAGACCTGTTGTTGTTGTGTTATATAATGTAGGCTATATCTGCGATGCACGGACGCATCGCTGCTGTCTTGTTTCTCTGAGTTGCACACGTGTGTAAAAAATTAAGTCCTCGCATCGTCGCATTGTGTGTGTGTGTGTGTGTGTGTGTGTGTGTGTGTGTGTGTGTGTGTGTGTGTGTGTGTGTGTGTGTGTGTGTGTGTGTGAGAGAGAGAGAGAGTGTGGTGGGCGCGTCTCTGTTTTCGTCCTCTCTTCGCACACGTTTATGTCCTCGCATGTTGTGTTGTGATGTGATGATGTCCATGCTTGTCAGTGTTATAAGACACAAGAAAAGCTTTTTTATCACATAAAAGCCGCGTTCTTCCGCATATTTGGCGTGTATTTAATGTCGGCGGGCTGCGGGCCGAGTCGAGTCATGAAAATGAATCTAATGCTGCGGGGCGGGCTGGACCAAGTCAGAATTATTATAACAGGCGGGCCCCGCGGGTCATAAAAAACCCTGACCCGCGCATCACTAGTGCGCGCGCGTGCACACACACACACACACACACACACACACACACACACACACACACACACACACACACACACACACACACACACACACACACACTAACACACACACACACACACACACACACACACAACACACACACACACACACACAACACACACACACACACACGCATAGAAAAAAAGAAACGATGATGGCCATGATGGCGAACTGCCTGTACATGTCTATGGAGTTGTTGCAACTCTGTCTGCTGTCTGTAACACTCTGGCCGTTCAAGGGCATGCAGAGTCAACGTTGCGACATCAATGGCATGTAGAGTAATACGTGCGACATTGCGGGGTCAGAAACTGAGCGCTCGAGCGCTGTTCGTGCAGCCTGAATAGGGACAGACGCGTAGTCGAACATACAGTTTATTATTAGACAACACAACACGTGTGTGATAGGCATTGTTCGAAAAAGAGTGAAATACGATCGTGTTTGCACTTTGCAGTGGGTAGTGTAGTGTTGGAATATGGACATTGGGCAGCAGCGGCAGAGGCTGGATGTTTCTAAGTGATGATGGTAGCTTTGACTGCTAGCAGGGTGTAACATGGACATTGGGCAGCAGCGGCAGAGGCTGGATGTGGCTAAGTGGATGATGGTAGCTTTGGCTGCTAGCAGCGTCCTGCTGCTCCCATAGAAAACACCGTGTCGAGTAGGCTAAAGCAGCCGACACGCCGCGAGTCGAGGTTATGTTTTATTTTTCTTCATTGACGGAGCAGCAGAGCAGGCAATGCAAGGCGTTGAGGAGGGTCGGCGATTCGTTGTAGTCGTTGTGCTCGCGTCTCACTCGTCTCCATGCGCAATGATAATTACATGTTGGGTCGGTGTGACGTGTGTGATAGGGGGCGGGTCGCTTCCCGCATATAAAGCTAATGGGACGCACAAATAAATTCATTATAAATCAACGGTGTGTTAATTTGGCAAAAGGGCTCCGTCAGTCTCTTCATGACATTATGGTGAACGGCTATGTGAAAACTTACAGCGATGGCTGGAGCCGTCGCGGAGATATTTGTGTTTCAGACATTCGGACAGACAACTCCTTAATTTTAGTATGGATATATATCACCAAAATATCAACAAGCTCATATCGCGATATGAGCTAGATATGAGCTTGTAGATCTGATATTTTTCAATAGCTAAGAAAGGGTTAATCTCCCAGAGGGGAGAAATACAAACTCCCCCTTTCAAACGTGGGCAACATCACTGACATATTTTTGCCTGTTTTACTGTAGCTCATCAATAAGACTACAGAGAGGGGAGTTGTCTAACTCCTATGATCCTCCCTGCAGTCAGGTAGTCAGTCTGCAGCAGCCTGTTTGGAGTGACCACAGTTGCACTGTGGAGAGATAAGCTGAGCCAAACTGTGATGCCAAATGTGAGCAGGCTTTCAAAGAACTGCTCCATAGAACACTGACATACATGTTTGGTGAACCTTGACCTACTGTACTGTATAATCTAAACTGATAGTTAGAAGCAATGGCCGACTTATAACTGAACAACAAGACTTGTTTAGTGTATGCGCAATCACGCATGCATGCACACACACACACACACACACACAACACACACACACACACACACACACACACACACACACACACACACACACACACACACACACACACACACACACACACACACACACACACACACACACACACGCACTGTCCGACAGTTATCCGGCTCAACTAATTGATCGATTGTGTGTGTGTGTGTGTGTGTGTGTTGTGTGTGTGTGTGTGTGTGTGTGTGTGTGTGTGTGTGTTGTGTGCGTGCGGCGTGCGCGCGCACGTACATGCGTGTGCATCTTTGTCTGTCTGTGCCGTCACACTCCATACTCCACTCAACTATAGAGTTTACCGTAAAGTGGGTATAGCTGCCCTCATGCTAGTTGCAACATTTCAAACCGAACTCCACCCATTTTCACCATTATTTTTAATATGTCATTAATATACTTTAGAGATGTTGGACATGATGAAGAAGTTCCCCCAATTCTGTATGTCCTAAAAATGGAGGTCTGAAAAAAATCATTAACATGGTGAAATACATCTGATGACATCATCAAGATGTATTTCACCACGTTAATGATTTTGCTTTCAGACCCCTTTTTCCTGAGAGGGTACAAATGGAACCAAATGGACCCGATAGGGTCCATTTGGTTCACATTTGTATCCTCCCAGGAAAATTTTGAAAATGGGTGGAATTCCCCTTTAACCACTTGCTGTCACTGCTGTTCATTGTTTTTTTTTTTCACTGCTGTTTTTTCTTTTCTTTTTCAAAATGCTCCAAATACTTTGTACTGTATGAGCAACACATCTGTCGTTGTCATACGGTAAAAAGCTTGCGTTTTTCAAAACTCTCCCCGAAGCCGTATCTAATCCTTCAGAAACACCCACGTCTCTAAATTTGCTCAGCCTCATGTTGTGTAAAAACCTATTCTTAGCCCTTTCTTCCCAGTTCGTATAAAAAACGCATAATCATAATAATAACAATAATAGAGCTGTCCTATTGTTGCCAGAGCTAATCCACCACGTCTCCAAATCACTACCGCCGCTTATCTCAAACGGTGACACAATCTATGCAAACACATCTGCTGGGTAGAAGATTGAAAGCATCATATGACTGTAAAAAAAAGACATTCCATCAATGGCAAAGCATTACCATATTATAAGGTCAGGGTACGTCCCCTTTACCATTAGCCTTTTTCACCATCAAAATATCAACCTACAAGCTCATAGCTGTAGGTCGATATCAATAACGTAATGATGCGCCTAGCTAATGTTGCTAAGTAATACTAAGTATGTTGCGAAGAGCTAATGCTAGCTAGGTAATGCAATACGTAGTTGATCCTAATACTAAGTGCTGCTAATGCTAAGTACCTAAGCTCAAAGCTATTTTAGATACTAGTAACAATGCTAAATGATGAAATGACAATAATCTAATGCAATGCAAGTGCTGCTGGTTAATAAGGTAAGTAATGCTAATGCATATTGAAATAATGCGTGCAGTATTGAAATGCTAAGTAATGATAATGCAGTCTTGTTAACTAAACATTCTGACTATATTGTTAATAATGCTAAGTATCGTTAATAATGCAAGAATGCAATTATTCTAAGTATGCTATTTATGCTCATATTACTTAGACAGGATACGCCCATTTGGGTTAAAACATATTATGCCCCTGAAATGTTGTTTTCATAAAGGTGCGCCGCCCGCACCCCGTTAGCGGCGTCGCCAGCTTGTAGATCTTCTATTTTTAGGCCCTGCCGTGCGACGTAGTGTACATCGGGGCTTTGCTCATCCCCAAACAACACGACGAGACACAATGGACGCAGTAAGCCTCGTGCTGGTTTAAGCTCATGCCACCCATTGGATACGGCTTGTTTGAGGGATCGCCAGAAGAATGCTTTCATCGGCTCCCAAAAACACCGTGTATGTGTGTGTGTGTGTGTGTGTGGGTTTGGGGGGATTTTTGATGTCGGCCTGAATGGCTCAAATGAGTTAATCGGCCTCGGCATCTCTGTGATCAGGGGGTTGTTGGCTTGTCCCGACGCGATCCAGAAACAGCTTTTATCGCACCTTATCGTGTCTTGAAAGAGGGACTGTCGTTTAGCGGCACCCCTAATGATGTTCAAATATTTGCAAATCTGCCCATTTTCTCAGTAATGACAGTTAAGTTTAAATGAAGATTTATGGCAGCCGACGACGGGACATTGATCTTGATCTATTGTCCTCGTTAATATATTTTTAGGACGGCAGATTGTGTGTATATTAATAGCTTGGTTTTTGTAGTGCATAAACCGCTTTGGAAAGCATTCGACATAGTTCTGCATGTAATACTTAGGGATTCTTCTGTCTGTTAAAGCAGTTGCTGAAATTACTGGCTACAGTACAGACCCCTTATTTGGGAGTATATATATGAGTCACTTTTTGTCCTGGCTTGCTCTGAAATACTGGAAAACATGAAATGAAATTCTTCATCCGTGCGCCGGCTGCGGTGTCATTTGTGGGAGGACGAACGCGCAGTGTGCTTAGCAATAGACACCCCCCAGGTAAAAGGATTCTAAAGTGCACATCAGACAAACTCCAAGCCCCCCACCCCCACCACCCGACTTGAATTTACGACTTGACCGGTGAATCTCAGTGGCGCCATAACGTTTCGCAATAACGCTCGTTCGTCCGCTGCGGACGGGAACTTGAACGTCTCGTGATCTTAAAGTGTGTCAGAAGAGTCTTTTGCAACAGGCAGCAAAAAAATTGATAAGCGACATACCAGTGGCAAAGCACACTTTAGTGTGTATTTAACTCGGGAGTGTACACAGTATTGTGTACATTACACAGCGTTAAGTGAACTCTTAAGGATTTCGCGGCACATGTGGAGACATTCAAGAGGTTTTTAAGGTGGCACTGTGAATGCCAAAAGCACCAATTCTAGGGCCCACTTGAAAATCTCATTATTGTCGTCTGGCCGTTATGCCGTGTCAAGTGTGTTCAGAATCAGATGGACGGGTGATCAAGGCCTTTTCAGAGCATGTTTATTAAGTGAGTTCCCAATCACAATGAAAGCGTATCACAATGTTTTGCAGAGAAGAACATTCGCGGCATTGATTACTTGGTGGCATCAATTTGACCCCCTCGTTACCAAGACCTATAGAGAGGTTGACCTTGAGAGGTTTTTTCTGTACTAATAGTCCAACAAAACACATTACAGAGACTTTAGTTGTTACTGTACAATACTAACTGTTGGTTTGCAGACTGCTAGCGATATGTGCGTCATCCAGTGCTGCGCTCTGTATAAGACAGCTACCTTTATGAATTCTCCTCGGTCGGCACGATGGACATGGAACATTTCCTTTGCACTGTCTCGTCTCGAGTGGTCTCGGTGGCTGAAAGAGACCTGAGACATTTGCTCCATGATCATGACAAGACAAAGACAAATTGAGGGCGAGTCCAAGACAAGACCACGATACAAATGAAGCGCAGAACGGCGAGACCGAGAAAAGACCAAGACAATTGAGGGCCGATACAAAAAACAAGACCGAGACAGCGAAAATTTGTCTCGAGACTGGACTCGAGACGAGACAATGTCTGGAGAACTACAACTCTACCTGACACTGCCACAGAACAAAGCAGCGTGTCAGAGTGACCTGCTAGAAGTCTCATCCTATAGATCGTTAGGGTTGTAAACCCATATATACAGTATGTATGTACAGGTCCCTATATCATAAAGTACAAGAACATAGACAACAGACATGATATAACTACCGGCTGAATGATATTTGCAAAACAAGGGTGGCGTTGGCCAAACCTTGTGGTAATGTAAACAAGGACAGGTTCACCTAATAACACGGTCTAAATGTACCAGGCTTGTGTACAGTATATGGATCAAACGCAGGTGCAGGTTTTTTTTTTAATGGCATTCACTCGGCACACACACAGCGGTCATGTAAGGCAGGGGTTTTCAAAAGGTGGTCCGGGGACCACCAGTGGTCCTTGAGAGGGAGGGTTCCAGGTGGTCACCAAGTTGGTTAACCAGATTTAACTCTTGAGACTGTAAACATGAAACCAAATGGACCCTTGCGGGTCCATTTGGTTTCATGTTACACCCTCAAGAGTTAAAATATTCATCATCATTCATCATATTCATGATCCCAAGTCTACCAACTAGAGAATGTAGTTTGTATGATGTATATTTGACTGGAATTGTGGACAAAAACTAAATAAATCTTTAGCTTTGGGGTCTGAGGGGTGAAAATGTCATCAAATGGTGGTCCGTGGCTCAAAGGCTGAATAAATAGTGGGCCCTGGTATGAAAAAGGTTGAAAACCACTGTGGAGGGTGTTATGAACTGAACGCCCCCCCTGTAGGACCCGGTGGACAACAAGATCACACTTTCATTTTTTAAATTTTGGCGATCCCATTGGCCGTGTGTTTTAACTGTACCCTGTACTGATTACATTTTCTGCCAATAAAAGAAACGATCAATCAATGAATTGGTACTGTATGAGCTTGAAAACAAAATATGTTGTAATAGAGGCAACGTTTTAGCCAAAAATCTGAATACATACAGTGTATATATTTTTTCCTTTTCCCCCTGCTATGATGCTGCAGCTGTTTCCCTGCAGACAGACACTTGCGTCTTCCTGCAGATGGTCCAGAACTTTGTTGTCGCCAACAAATCATGAAAACAAAACATTCGTGGGGCTCAGGAAATTCGGTGCTAATTTGTGAGGGGGAGGGGGGTTAGGTGGGGTGAGGCAGGGGTTTCAGCCAATGACAGTGCGGCAGTTTCCAGCAGATTTATAACGAGCCAATAGAGTGGAGGTGAGGTGGAGCTAGATTCTGTTTTTTTTTAAACAAAAGTTTACAATCGGTGTTTGTACACGCTAACAGGGGCGGATGTAACATTTCCCAATTTGGGGGGCAGAAGAAAATGGTAAGGGGGCAGCTTCATCGCCCGTGTCGCTTCGCGCCACGGGCGATGCAGCCGCACCCATACCATTTTCAGTAGTGTTTCAAATACTTTTAAATATAAGCACTAAAAGTATTGTGGGTTGTTTTGCATACCATCATGTTTGGTGGGGCAGACTGGGCATTTAGGGGGGCATTGCCCCCCCATGCCTATGCCTAGATCCGCCCCTGCTAAAGTTGCCTAGTGATGATGATTTTTTTGGTCCTTTTTTCCATTTGGAGAATAGAAAAAGAGAATATATTGGGTTCATCCTATCCTCACCTTCTGCAACAAGGAACGGTAATTTTAAGCCGTTTATAAGAAGCGAAGGAACTCCCAACCGCTTCTTCAGAAATGCTTTTAGATTAGAAGTGGACCACACACACACACACACACACACACACACACACACACACACACACACACACACACACACACACACACACACACACACACACACACACACACACACACACACACACACACACACACACACACACAGCTGGATCTATAGGCCATTCACCTCGGGGTCAATCAGGATTGTTTACAATACATTAAACATAAGACCGCACACTTCTTCACAGACAAGATAATTGTTGTCCTGATCTGTTAAAAATCGGTAGTAGGAGGCTATCACTGGCTCCTCTGTCAACCTGTCACCAACGCCCACAGACAGACAGATCCAGACGTGCATTAATGCATGGCTGAGCTCTGTCGTGACAATTGCGGAAGCTGGATAAAATTGAGCCTATATATATACTGTATAGTCCTGAAAACTTTTTACATCATTATCATAGTCTGATTATTTTTTTTATTATTATTATTCCTGTCTTTTGGAGTTCTTCTAAATACCTTAAAGGGGAATTCCACCCATCTTCAAATTTTTCCTGAGAGGGTACAAATGTGAACCAAATGGACCCTAGCGGGTCCATTTGGTTCCATTTGTACCCTCTCAGGAAAAAGGGAAAAAATCATTAACATGGTGAAATACATCTTGATGATGTCATCAGATGTATTTCACCATGTTAATGATTTTTTTTCAGATCTCCATTTTTATGGAATACAAAATTGGGGGAAGTTTTTTTTTTTTTTTTTTTTTTTTTATTATGTCCACACAATATCTCTAAGGTTATATTAATGACATATTAATATGTTGAAAATGGGTGGAGTTCCTCTTAAACTAGGGTGACCAGATGTCCCTCTTTGCATGGGACAGTCCAACCATCCTTTCCAAGATTCTCAGGTGTCCCACAAATGGAGCCCACTGTCTGTCTGTCTGTCTGTCTGTCTGTCTGTCTGTCTGTCTGTCTGTCTGTCTGTCTGTCTGTCTGTCTGTCTGTCTGTCTGTCTGTCTGTCCGTCCCACATTGTGACTGCCATGATATTCAGCTTTCTGTTATCTATATTTCCACACTCACTCCAGAGAGGCCACACTCACTGCATGTACTGTTGTCATATCAACAAATAGCTGATCTAAGTTCAAAACGCGTCACACTTTGAGCTTGCAGATCAGCTATTTTTGCTATATGTTCGAAAACATACAAAATCCCTAAAACTTAAGAAAGCAAGGAATGTAAAACAATTAACACCCATCTTTCACTTTCTCTAATAACAACCTAAAACAGGGGTTTTCAACAGGTGTTCCAGGGACCACCAATGGTCCTTGAGAGGTTTCCAGGTGATGGAAACGATGGAAATGATGGAAATTTGGTTAACCAGATGTAACTCTTGAGAATGTAACTTTGAACTTTGACCCCCCTCCCCAGGTCAAAGTTCAAAGTGTCTCCCATCACTCCTACCCACTACCCAGAAGCCCTCCTCTCTCTCTCTCTCTCTCTCTCTCTCTCGCTCTCTCTCTCTCTCTCTCTCTCTCTCTCTCTCTCTCTCTCTCTCTCTCTCTGCTTTGCCAACACATGTTCCTCATATCTCCGTGATGGATGGTCCTGTGTGCCAAAACCCCTCCCTCACTCCCTCCCTACCTCCCACCCGTGCAGTGTTGCCAACTGCGAAAATCCAAAATTCACTAGTGCACTTCCAAAATGCACTAAAATGCGCTAGAATGCTTGTCTGGAAGGGAATGTACAGGTATATAAACATACAGATCAAAATGACCATTATTAATCTTCTACATTATCTAGTTGTCTAGACTTGGGCCAATTTACATGATGAATATTTTAACTCTTGCGAGTGTAAAAATGAATTCATGAATTCAAATGAATGAATCCATTTTTACGCTCTCAAAGAGTTACATCTGGTTAACCAACTGTCCATCCTTTAGCCTGGGGACCACTAGTTGAAGAGCATTGTCATAGGTCAAAAATGGTGAAAAATTAGTTTTTTTTGTTTTTTTTTTTTATCTCTGGTGCCTTCAATCAATCAATTTCACCCAAACTCACCAGCCAAAAGGCACTAGATTTTCCACTAATTTTGGCACTGGGGGGGTCTGGAAAAAAAAAAAAAAAAAAAAAAAAAAAAAAAAAAAAAAACGCTAAATATAGGGAAAAATGTGCCAAGTTGGCAACACTGCTCGCGTGTCCTGAGTAGGATGACTTCATGGGAAATAGTAGAAGGCTTTGCCCACCTTTACAGCGTGGTAAAGAGGCCATATAGAACTACTTTCCCAGAGCTGCAGGGGGGCATGAATGTGGATAGACTCTGGTTACGTCAGAGTCGTAATATCACTGACATAACCACTGAGACGTGAAGTATATTAGTACAGCGGCAGACAGCAGATGATACATTATATGCATATACTGTGAGGGGGGCGTCTATCCCGTATGTCAACTTACGGTATATAACATGACATATTACTGCACATGGGAGTTGTTGGTTTCAGCATGATCTCAGCTTGCCTTTCCCTGCCTTTAAATATTAAAGGGATAGTTCAGATTTTTTGATGGAGTGCCATGAATATGTTCTACCCTAAAACATGATCATCAGGTAATAATGTTATATGAAAAGTAAGATATTTTTTTCCCAAAAAGTGTACAGTGTTTGTAGTCATTTTTATGATTCCACCCTACCAGTTCATTAAGTATGCCTGGTTTGCCTGGTGGGTGGTGATGGGTGGAGATCCACCTGAACTGAAGCCACGCCCACAGCTTTAGTTGCATGATAAAGGGGAGGAGTTAGGGGAGGGGCTGAACACGTGATGTCACTATATTGAAGTTTTTTTTCATTGGCACGTTTGACTGGAAAGGTTCAGCCCCCAGGAAGAAACCCTAAATACAAAGGGAAGACATCATTGCACATAAAAAACACACCAAGGGGTCTATTTACATACTGTCACCACTTAAACATGTACAAAAATTGGAAAAAATACAAAAATCACGGCACCCCCTCTTTAAGTTAAGTTGTTGAAATGCTTGCCGTCAATATAGTTATTGTTACTGTATTAATTTATGTCCAGAGTCCCGTGGTGGGAGTTCTGCTCTGGTTATATGTATGAAATACAAAGTAGTTCTGGTCATTTTGTGGGGGTCACTGGGGGCCGCGCAGAAAAAGTATATGAATCCAAAAAATGAAATTCATTTATATTATTGTCCCATTCGGCACATCCTTGACTCCTCTATCACAGGGAATTATGTTTTTTGTGTCCATATCACTACGCCCAAAAAGTAGTGCCATGTTAGAGGGTTATAAAAATGGCCAAGAATGAGAATAATTAGGAGGCTGAGCTGTGGTAGATTAGGCCTTATTCAGTTCAAAGTATTGAACTGAATAAGACTCCATTACTGTAAATCTAAACTTGCCAAAATGCATCCGGAAGTAGAGGATAAAGTGATAGATGTGCCCTCTCACCAGCTAATCATACTCATATGTCTTGCCCAGTTTGGTAGATCATGGGTTTTCAACAGGTGGTCCGGGGACCACCAGTGGTCCTTGAGAAGGTTCCAGGTGGTCCCCAGGCTAAATGATGGAAAGTTGGTTAACCAGATGTAACTCTTGAGAATGTAAAAATGAAGCCAAATGGACCCTTGCGGGTCCATTTGGTTTCATTTTCACACTCTCAAGAGTTAAAATATTCATCATCTGAATTAGCACCACCTTAATTAAGAGGTTTACACTGTTTTGCTGGCAAAATACAGCCTGGAATTGTGGACGAAACCAGAAGAATTCTTTAATTTTAGGTGTTTGGTGTGAAAATGTAATCAATGGTGGTCCTTAGCTCAAATGCTGAATAAATGGTGGTCCCTGGAGTCAAAAAGGTTGAAAACCCCTGTGGTAGATTATTGGACTAAAGTTTTTCAGATTTTATCTGAGGTGCCTGAAGTTCAATTAGAGCCGTTTCCCCAGATAGCTATTTTTGGGAGTGTCACCAGATTTTGCGCTTTTGTCGACAAAACAATCTAATATGATTGAATTTGCCACCCTGATTGCAAAACGTAGACTTTTATTGGGATGGAAATTCCAACTTCCTCCTCCTATAAATTAATGTGTACGATTAGAGGCTCGACAGAACGGTTCTTTTCTACTTGGCAACCATTTATTAACTATTTTGAAAATCTTAGTACTACCTACAGACTGATGGCCTGGACTGTGCTCATGGAGGATTAGAATAACCTGTGGGAGGTGGTTTGTGACAACACTCTAACCTTATAAGATTTTGTGAGATTGTCTCTGAACTCAGGTAACCCAAACCATTGTTATGAACTGTATACAGTACATGTCTTGTGAAAAGTCAATTTTATTTATTTTGTCTTACATTATTTTTTTTTTATTTTTTTTTATTATTACTATTCATTTATTATATATTTCATTTTATATAGTTCATTTTATATTAGTGATAGTGACTGTAGTGGGAGGGTTGGGGTGGGGTGAAAAAAGAAAATGAAAATTTACTGTATATATGTTCAACTGTATTATTCGGAAATATATTTTAAAAAAATGGACAAAGGAAATATGTGTGGGAAAAATGGGTATTTTGGTCTTGTAGTTTGTGTCCCAGATAGAATGACAACGGTGAAAGCATTTACGTTTTGCACGTCTGAGAGGTACAGTATATGAACAACTACTGCTACTACTTTGATACTTGATGGTAAATGGTGCATTTATACAGCGCCTTCATCCAAGGCACTTTACATAGATTGTGCATCCCATTCACTCATTCACACACACATTCAAACACTTATGGCAGTGGAAACCATGTAAGGTACCTCCTAGCACATCAGGACTAATTAGGGGTTCAGTGTCTTGCTCAAGGACACTTCGACACTAACTCTGCGGGAGCCCGGGATCGAACTGGCAACCTTCCGGTTATTATCCGGTGACTCTACCCCTGAGCCACTGCCGCCCCAATGCGAATATAACAGTAAAAAGTACACAAAAAGTAATTATTAGTCAAAAGCGCCGTGCGACATTCAAAATTAACCTCAGTTTGCACTATACTTTTGCTGTACTGTGAAAAAGTACAGGCCGTAATGGCCGTAGGAAGATGAAAAGGCTGCGTGTCATTGAAATAAATAATTCCTTTGTAGAAGCCACTTAAAACTGATAAAACAACATGCCTGCTTTGAGACGACCCCTCAAAGCTCAACTGAAGTGGAATAAACAATTCCCTTTAATGCGCGCGGCTCTCTGCGACACGACGCCATTACACAGAGGATGATACCAGAGCGCTAATTAATGAAAGATTAGACATAGCAGAAGCTCAAAGTAAATCAATCTTGCCAACTCCTAACAGTCGTTCCAATGGGTTTCTCGTCATGCATAATTAATCAACGTCTTTATTAGCCTTGTCCTAAATGTAGAAGAGACGTTGAAAACACACACACACACAGACACAAACGAAACACTTTGAAACAGTATTTGTTCGGGAGACCTACATATTTCATCACGCGAGTCATGTATAGTGTCGTCAAATAATAGTCAGAGAGATGGGTCCCTTTGATCGCAGGACAGCATACGCGACAGTGCAGTGCTACGAAAACTGTAATTGACAGTAGAGATGACAGTCGATCTTCACTCTGCTCAGAGTTTTGGTGAACATGCCAAAATCGGTTCATCGGTTCTCCTGCAGGATCCAGCACTGATTCGCTACCATTAAACAAATCTCTGTCGAAAATGAATGAATGAATGACATCTTTATCTTCATAAACGGAGAATTACGAGCAGGGTCGGATCTTAGCCAGCCCTACTAGGGTGGGCTGGAAGAATGGCAAGGGTGTATGGGCAACTCCAAAGTTTTTAAAGCAGCGGCTTTCAGCCTTTCTGACACCAGGGCCCACTATTTATTCGGCATTTGAGCCACGGAAGACCACCATTTGATTTAGCCCCATAGATGCCAAAACTAAAGATTTCTTTTGCTTTTGTACACAATTCCAGGCTGGATTTGGCAAGCAAAACAGGCAAACATACAGATCAAAAATAACCACTAATCTTCTACATTCTCTAGTTGTCTGGGCTAATTCAGTTGATGAATATTTTAACTTGTGAGAGCGTAAAAATGAAACCAAATGGACCCGCAACCATTTAGGTCACTCTGGAGCAGACTTTACTTGTAATCCCAGAGGTAAACTATTCCTCACTCCTCTCCTCCCCTCCCTTTTCCAATCACTCCGGTCTAAAATCCTGTCCCACAGGTGCCGGCTGACTTTTTAAAAATCATGTAGTGGTCCAATTATCTTGTAGCGTGTGGCTTGATGTGATGTATTAAAAAAAATAAGTTTGTTGGAGTTACAGAAATACCCGCATTAGAATAAAGACAACCTGCGGCCATGTTAACTGCACTGGCGCAACAGCAACAGAGGCTGCAACTGCAGCTGACCTCATGGTGAAATGTAGAAAATGGGATAAAAATCAAGGACATTATGTATCATGTCACAGGAATCAAGGTAGATTGATGGCCAATGTGTTTTGGTGTGGAATTCTCCTTTAATATACCATACATTCTCCAACTAAATCAGTCCCCAGCTAAATGATGAAAACTTTGTTAACCATTATGTAACTCTTGATCCTACATAGTTCAAGGTTGGAGCAAGCTCCATGAATGAACCACAGCCCACCAGCATCAGGGTATAAAGAGGACTAGTTTCACACATCGACTGCAGTCTATGGGGACCAGGGGCGGATCTAGGCATGGGTATGGGGGGGGGCAATGCCCAGTCTGCCCCACCAAACACGATGGCATGCAAAACAACCCAAACTCAAATTAAAGCGCTTATATTTAAAATACTTTGAAACAGTAATACCGCTACTAACTAACTACAGCTGTGTCACCACTAAAACCAACAGCATTTCATCATTGAAAACAGAAAACTCTCTGAGTCAGACCTTTAGCTTTATGCACGCTGCGTGTCTGTTGCAACTTCAACAACTGTTGATATTATTGATGCTTATTATTGCCTAATAAAAGTCCTGTAACCAAATGGGAAATGTTACATCCGCCCTTGTTATAAAGCACACTCACTGCAGTCTATGGGGACACTGGGACACTAGAACTTTCAGCAAAAATAAAAATAAATGAAAGCACTGCGGATTCTCCCTGGTGTTTTGTACAGTACCGTACGCATGTCTTCCCTCTTGTGGGATTTGCTTCATGAATTATGGAAAGAAAGAAAACACTAAAGCGATATAATATGACACATATAATAAAGCCCTTGTGTGTGTGTGTGTGTTATGACAACAAGAGGAGAGGTCTTTCTTTCTGCTAGACGTACTGTATGAAGAAGGCCCCCCCATTATTCACCCTCCTCGCCCCATCCTTCTGAAAGCCAGTTCTTGATGCATGGTTGCACCTTTTGACTTCACCTGTCTGTCGGCAGCGGCTGGCGGCAACCTCAGTCTGTCTGTCTGTCTGTCTGTCTGTCTGTCTGTCTGTCTGTCTGTCTGTCTGTCTGTCTGTCTGTCTGTCTGTCTGTCTGTCTGTCTGTCTGTCTGTCTGCCTGTCCGTCTGTCCGTCTGTCTGTCTGTCTGCACCCTCAGGTCAGCCAGAATGCTCGCAATACAGTGAACTAAGTCTCTGTCTCTGTGTTCATCTCTCTCTCTCTCTCTCTCTCTCTCTCTCTCTCTCTCTCTCTCTCTCTCTCTCTCTCTCTCTCTCTCTCTCTGTATCTCTGTATCTGTTCCCAGCCCAATCTCACCCCGACTTGTTGAAATATCACAGACTGACACTGTTACGTTCATACTAGTATAGGAGTAGGTGCTAGGGATGCACAGATATAGAAATTCTTGGCCAATGCCGACACCGATGTTTAAGTGCCATGGTATTTGTTTATAAAATCGAGCCAGGTAAGAGGTGCCATAGACCAGGGGTTTTCACAACAGGAGATCCGGGGACCACCAGTGGTCCTTGAGAGGGTTCCAGGTGGTCCCCAGCTAAGTTGGTTAACCAGATGTAACTCTTGAGAATGTAAAAATGAAACCAAATGGACCCTTGCGGGTCCATTTGGTTTCATTTTTACACTCTCAAGAGTTAAAACATTCATCATCTGAATTAGCCATTTTGGAATGTATGTTTTGCTTGTTTTGTTTCCCAAAATCCAGCCTGGAATTGAGGGCAAAAGCAAAATAAATCTTTAGATTTGGGGTCTGTGGGGCTAAAATATCCTCAAATGGGGGTCTGTGGCTCAAATCCTGAATAAATGGTGGTCCCTGGGATGTAAAAGGTTGAAAACCCCTGCCATAGACGTTAAGACGAGATTTGAAATCGCCTGGGATTTAAAGTCTCGCGAGGATTCTCGCGGGATTTCAATTTTGCATAATTAGGTGACAGGGGTGTATTTAGGTCCATATCAGCGGCCACTTAACTTTCACTTAAAGGTAGGGGAAGTGATTTGAAATTCATGGTGTAGTACCAGCCTGGTGCACTAGGGGCCCCCAAAAGTAGCTACACTATGTGAACCTGCTGCTCTCTCCTGATTGGAGGAGAATTGTGGTGACCTGGGGAACTTTTATTAGCTCCTCTGCTAACGTGGGGGAGGGGGAAACTCCATATATGGTTTCCACACCTTATAATAGAGCATTTTAACAGAAATTTTTTTTTTTTGGGTGATATCTGACAAAAGTGAAATCACTTCCCCTACCTTTAACTGCACACTCGAGCCCAGTGTTGTGAACGTGGTTCTCTTACCCATATAGTAGTGGCTGGCAGGATGGCCGCTGAAGAACACGAAGTATCTGGGACAGGCGATGGTGACCACCTCACCCACGTCTGCCCCGGGCCAGCACACCACCTTATCCCACATCCCACTGCAACCTGTATGCACACACACACACACACACACACACACACACACACACACACACACACACACACACACACACACAACACACACACACACACACACACACACACACACACACACACACACACACACCGAAGTGAGACAGAGATGTAGAGAGACAAAAACAGAGCAGTGGAGAGAGAGAGAGAGAGAGAGAGAGAGAGAGAGAGAGAGAGAGAGAGAGAGAGAGAGACAGAGACAGAGACAGAGACAGAGACAGAGAGAGAGACAGAGAGAGACAGACAGACAGACAGACAGACAGACAGACAGACAGACAGACAGACAGACAGACAGACAGACAGAGAGAGAGAGAGAGAGAGAGAGAGAGAGAGAGAGAGAGAGAGAGAGAGAGAGAGAGAGAGAGAGACAGACAGAGAGGAACATTCATGTGAGGACAAAGATATTCCAAACAGAGACACACACAACAGAGACCTACATGCGTTTAACATTCACAGTGGCTTAATCCATTATGACCTTTTAACGTCAATTAAATCCTGACAGTTTTCTCGGGAGAAAAGTCATTATTTCTATGCCAGTGGTCCTCAATATTTCACACCAGGCAGAGACCCCCAAAATCATGACCGTCTATCCCTACAAGCAAGTACACTGTAGTGCACTGTAGGACACATGACGGCGGAGGAGCATTGAAGGTTCCCATGGCAGCTGAAATGTGTTTACTCATGATGTCTCCACGGCTGCTGTACAGCCCCGCGGGGACCACAAAAAACACCATGACTAATACAACCTTCATCACATTTTACTTATTAACTTGATTTTACCCCCTAAAATGTTAAAGGAGAATTCCACACCAAAACACATTGGGCCTCAATCTACCTTGATTCCTGTGACATGATACATAATGTCCTTGATTTTTGTCACAGATGTCCCATTTTCTACATTTCACCCATGAGGTCCCCGTCCCCACGACGACGTTGGGAACAGTTAACACGGCCGCAGGTTGTCTTTATTCTACTGTGGGTATTTCTAACTCCAAAGTTTTTTTTTTTCCACACATCATATTTTAATAGTATACTGATAAACACGCTTGAGTTTTATTTCACTCTGGGGCAGCCTTTACATGTAATCCCAGAGGTAATCTATTCCTCCTCCTCTCCTCCCATCCCTTTTGCCACTCTCCTCTCCAATCACTCCGGTAGAAACTCCTGTACCACGGGTGCCATCTGAGTTTTTAAAAATCATAGTGGTCCAATTATCTTGTAATGTGTGGTTTGATATTATGTGGAGAAAAAAACATACCTTTGGAGATACAGAAATACCCGCAGAAGGAATAAAGACAATCTGCGGCCATGTTAACTGTTACCAACATCGTTGGGAACAGTTAACATGGGACGGGGACCTCATGGGTGAAATGTAGAAAATGGGACATCTGTGACAAAAATCAAGGACATTATGTATCATGTCACAGGAGTCAAAGTATATTGATGCAGAATGTGTTTTGGTGTGGAATATTATTTAGACAGTAAAACCATGTACTGTGATGTTTTCGCTTGGCCAAACACGGGCGTGCAACGGTCACAAAATGATTTCGCCCCTCCTGGCGGTATTCACCCTTTTAGTCTTTATGGCAAAATACAGTATGTACCAAAACAAAACAATTTCTGGAGAGGAAATACAATATATCAGGGGTCGACACTAAGGTCTCCGAGGCACTTGCCCATCGGGCAAGTGCAAGTCAGGTTCTACTTGCCCTCAGGTCATGGTCACTTGCCCCCCAAAAATATATTGTAAATTTTGCATTTAAGTTTACTTGCTACTTGGGTGCTTTCCCTGAAAGGGTTCCAGGTGGTTCCCAGCTAAGTTGGTTAACCAGATGTAACTCTTGAGAACGTAAAAATGAAACCAAATGGACCCTTGCGGGTCCATTTGGTTTCATTTTTACGTTCTCAAGAGTTAAAATTCATCATCTTAATTAGCCCATAGTGGTCACAGACCCAGTGGTCCCTGACCCCAGCAAAATGATAGTTTGGAACCAAATGGACCTGGGAGAGAGATAGGTAGAGATAGCTAGAAAGCAGGAAAGACACAGAGGCAGAGTGCAATGACTGCCTTCAAGAGAAATTTATCTTGTGTTGTGTTATAGTGCACTAAGTTGCACACTTGCCCGATCGGGCAACCAGGTAGCAGTCTTCACTTGCCCCACCATTTTTTTTACTTGCCCCGGCAAGCGGGCAAGTGTTAGTGTCAAGCCCTGTATATGTATGTATGTATGTATGTATGTATGTATGTATGTATGTATGTATGTATGTATGTATGTATGTATGTATGTATGTATGTATGTATGTATGTATGTATGTATTTATGTATTTATTTATTTATTTATTTTTATTTTATTTTTTTTAAATGGTGCCCATATTATGTCATAGTTCAGTTTTCGTTATTTATAGTGCCGAGTCGCCCCAAGGTGTCTCCGTCTCCATCTCCACTTCTCAGCGAGACGTAATACAATACAACAAAAACACAAGAGCAAAAAGAAAACACACACACACACACACACATGGAAAATGTGCCAGCGGCACACATGGTGCAAACAATTATACGAGGCGGTAGTGCAGTGCACTAGACGCAGAAGATGCATGCGATAGATAGAGAACTGAATGAATTAAAAACAGAGGAGGACCAGGAAGAATGCATTATTGATCTGTTCTGGTAGCAATGCATCATGGACACAGTTTGTAATAATGCCCACTCGCAGTGTTGCCAACTTGGAGCATTTGTCACTATGTTTAGCTTTTTTTCAGACCCCCCTAGCGCTAAAATTAGTGAAAAACTCCTGGCGGAAAATCTAGAGCTTTTGTGGCGAAATTGATTGACAGCCTAGGTGCCAGAGATAAAACACTAATTTTTCACCATTTTTGTGATTTTCAACCAGTGGTCCCCAGGCTAAATGATGGACAGCTGGTTAACCAGATGTAACTCTTTGAGAGCGTAAAAATGAAACCAAATGGACCCTTGCGGGTCCATTTGGTTTCATTTTTACACCCTCAAGAGTTAAAATAATTCATCATGTGAATTAGCCCAACTTGGTCTACACAACTAGAGAATGTAGAAGATTAATGGTCATTTTGATCTGTATGTTCCAGGCGAGCATCTAGCGCATTCTAATGCATTTTGGAAGTGCCACTACTAGTGCATTTTGGATTTTGGCAGTTGGCAACACTGCCCACTCACTAGTTAGAGCACAAACACAATATACATTAAGTCTGAGACCAGATAAATTGAAACATCACATTGGGTTGATTAAATGAATCTGTACTATATAGGCCATACAGGCCTCACTCTGCCCTGCCGCGTTTTCTGAACACAGATCTAATCAAACCGACAAGGAAAATTGAGTTGTTTTCTTTTTATATAAAACGGAAGATGGAACACGACAATATTACTTTGAACGATAACAGCCAGGGGAGGTTACTATATGGCATTAACCACAAATGAAAGAACACTGTAGTTCAGCCATGTGGGGCCAATCATTTGATGTTATCACTGGAACGCTTTAAAAGCAGACCCTTGTTGTCTTAATACAATTTTGGCGGGAAGTGATATTAGCATTACTTAGCATTATTTAGCGTCATTAACAATACTTAGCATTGGCATTACTTAGCAGTATGTGCCCTACTTACTTAGCATTAGCAATACTTAGCAGTGTTAGCATTACATAGCATTATTAACAATACTTAGCATTAGCATTGCTTCGCATTATTAGCATTACTTAGCATTATTAACAATACTTGGCATTGGCATTACATAGCATTATTTGCCTTACGTAGTTAGCATTAGCAATAGTTAGCATTACCAGTACTACTTACTTAGAATTATTAGCATCCATTAGCATTATTAGCATTACTTAGCATTATTAGCATCACTTAGCATTATTAACGATACTTAGCATTAGCATCACTTAGCAGTATTTTCCTTACTACTTAGCATTAGCAACATAAATAGCTTACCAGCATCAATTAGCATTAGCATTACTTAGCATTATTAGCATTATAAACAATGCTTAACATTAGCATTACTTACCATTATTAGCATTAGCATTGCCTAGCATTATTACCATTAGTTAGAATTAGAATTAGTTAGCATTACTTTGCGTCATTGGCATTACTTTACTATTGAAAAATATCAGACCTACAAGCTCATAGCGCGCCACGGAGTGGCGCGCTATGAGCTTGTAGGTCTGATATTTTTGAAAATGGTGAAAATGTGGCCGCAAATCTTTGAATTATTTTCCAGTTGGGAATGGCTTAATAACGGCGCGGTAGCGGTGCAGCTTGATTGTCCGCGCCGCTCTCATCAAACCGCTGCACTTGTGGATGTTAAGTAAATTCGGTGGAGAGGGCCGTGTGGTTCGAGGAACATGAAGAAGCAACGCATGGATTTCGTGGAAGAACGCACCAAAACAAACCCTCGCTCACATACAGGGGCGGATCTAGGCATGGGCATGGGGGGGGCATGCAAAACAACCCAAGATATTTCAAATTAAAGTGCTTCTATTTAAAATGATTTGAAACACTACTACTGCTACTAACTAACTACAGCTGTGTCACCACTAAACCAACAGCATTTCATCATTGAAAACAGAAAACTCTCTGAGTCAGACCTTTAGCTTTATGCATGCTGCGTGTCTGGTTGCAACTTCAACAACAACTGATGTTATTATTGATGGTTTATTTGCCTAATATAGGTCCTGTAACCGAAAATGTTATGGGTGCGGCTTTCTTTTTCAAGAGAAAATGGTATGGGTGAATGGTAGAAACTGGTATGGGCGCCCGTGGCATGAAGCCACCCCCTCAACATGTGCCGCCCCCTCAACATGCCCCTCCAACCCCCCCCCCCCCCCCCCCCCCCCCCCCCCCAGATTGGACATTTTACATCCGCCCCTCGCTCACATACATACCTGACGTCCTGTTCTGGATCTGAGCGGCGCATGCGTCTCTCGCCTGGTCTATTTCGGTCCTGATATCACACATCTGCAGCGAGGAGGAGGTCTGCGGAGCACAGATAGATTAGGACGGTCTTGTTGGTCGCTGTTACGACTGATACACAATGTAGGTCGTCATCTGGAGAACAAGATCTAGAACCTGCACTTAAACCCCCTATTTCAGGGGTTTTCAACTTTTTTTGACACCAGAGACCACCATTTATTCGTCATTTGAGCCATCACGGTCCACCATTCGATTACACTTTCACCCCAAAGACCTAAAACTAAAGAATTCTTTGAGTTTTTGTCCACGATTCCAGGCTGGATATTGCAAACGAAACAGTGGAGACTTCTTGTTTTAAGTGGTGCTAATTCAGATGATGAATGTTTTAACTCTTGAGAGTGTGAAAATGAAACCAAATGGACCCGCAAGGGTCCATTTGGTTTCATTTTCACACTCTCAAGAGTTACATCTGGTTAGCCAACTTTCCATCATTTAGCCTGGGGACCACCTGGAACCCTCTCAGGGACCACTGGTGGTCCCCGGACCAGCTGTTGAAAACCACTGCCCTATTTAGTGGAAAGGACCAGAGGGAGCTATGTATTGTATGTTCTGTAAAGGACATTTACTGTACCTATATTGCAGTGGTTTTCAACCATTTTCATACCAGGGCCCACTATTTATTCTGCATTTTAGCCACGGAGGACCACCATTTGATGTTGAGTTTTAGTCTCTCGGTCCCAAAACTACGGATTTTCAAGTATGTGTCCAAAAATTTGTGTTGGTCAAAATAACAATTCAACTACATTCTCTAAATGTGTACATTCTTGAAAATTAAAGGGGACCTCCACCCGTTTTCAAATTTTTAATATGTCATTAATATACCTTAGAGATGTTGTGTGGACATGATAAAAAAAAGTTCCCCAAATTCAGTATTTCCTAAAAATGGCGGTCTGAAAAAAAAAAAAAAAAAAAAAAAAAAAAAAACATTAACTTGATGAAATACATCTGATGACATCATCAAGATATATTTCACCATTCCAGACCGTTTCCATTTGTTCCCTCTCAGGAAAATGTTGAAAATGGTTGGAAATCCCCTTCAAGTAATTCAGATTTTTAAATAACTAATTAAATAAATAAATAAATAATTAACTCTTGAGAGCGTAAAATGATACCAGATGGAAGCGTAAGGGTCCATTTGGTATCATTTTCCGAGTGGGCCCTGGTATGAAAACCACTGCTCTTATGGGATTCCAGCCCCTTGCCCCTCTAACTCTCCCTGCATGACGTCCCGGCTGGGGTCAGTGGTTAATAATCACAGCCACGGTTTACGATATGTAAAGAAACCCTATAATCCTAAACCAATATATGCTTCTTTGAATGACAAACAGTGAAAGTTAACCAAAACAGTGTTGCCAACCGTCAAAATCCAAAATGCACTAGTGGCACTTCCTTAATGCACTAGAATGCTCTAGAGCAGTGGGTTTTCAACCATTTTCATACCAGGGCCCACTGTTTATTCTGCATTTTAGCCACGGAGGAGGACCACCATTTGATATTGAGATTAGTCTCTCAGCCGAATTTAGGAGAGATAACTGACAAAAGGTTGGTCAAAATAGCAATTCTTCTATACTTTGTAAATGTGTAGATTATTGAAAATTGGGTAATTCAGATGGTTAAATATGATTTAACTCTTGAGAGCGTAAAATGAAACCAAACGGCCCCGAAAGGGTAACCAAAGGGGTCCATTTGGTTACCAGTGGTCATTTCTAGGAATTTGGCTCCAACTCACCAGCAAAAAGCACTAGATTTTCCGCCAGAGGTTTTTCACTAATTTTGGCGCTAGGGGGGGTTTGGAAAAAAGCTAAATATAGCGACAAATGCGCCAAGTTGGCAACACTAAACCAAAACAGGGGATGCCAGGGTGGTAGCGTTGTAGCCAAGACAATGACACCACATGATTGTGGTTATTGTGAACAAATATCATCATGATGAAATGATGCATATTATGTACTGCAGCTGTGTCCAAAGTGCGGCCCACGGGCTACACAGCCCTCATAATCACACCTGAATTGTATTATGTATTACATTTTACATTAAAGCAGTGGTTTTCAACCTTTTTGGTACCAAGGCCCACTATTTCTTCAGCATTTGAGCCATGGAGGACAACCATCTGATGACATTTTAGCCCCACAGACCCCAAAACTAAAGATTTATTTTGTTTTTGTCCACAATTCCAGGCTGGATTTCAGGAACAAAACAGGCAAACACACAGATCAAAATGACCCTTAATCTTCTACATTCTCTACATGAAACCAAATGGACCCGCAAGGGTCCAATATCTTATAACATGACCCCCTCAGGGCTTGACACTAACACTTGCCCGCTTGCCCGGGGCAAGTAAAAAAAATGGTGGGGCAAGTGAAGGCTGCTACCTGGTTGCCCGATTGGGCAAGACCTCTGTGTCTTTCCCTGCTTTCTAGCTATCCACAATTCCAGGCTGGATTTGGGAAACAAAACAGGCAAATTAACACATCAAAATGACCATTAATCTTCTACATTCTCTAGTAGTGTAGACTTGGGCTAATTAAGATGATGAATTTTAACTCTTGAGAGTGTAAAAATGAAACCAAATGGACCCGCAAGGGTCCATTTGGTTTCATTTTTACGTTCTCAAGAGTTACATCTGGTTAACCAACTTAGCTGGGGTCTGGGGACCACCTGGAACCCTCTCAGGGACCACTTGTTGAAAACCCCTGGTCTAAAGCACCCAAGTAGGAAGTAAACTTAAATGCAAAATTTACAATATATTTTTGGGGGGCAAGTGACCATGACCTGAGGGCAAGTAGAACCTGACTTGCACTTGCCCGATGGGCAAGTGCCTCGGAGACCTTAGTGTCAACCCCTGCCCCTTTTGACCCCCCATATTGAATTCAGACTGAACAGAAGCTGTGATGCAATAAAACATCGGTGATAAATCACGAGAAGAGGGAGATGTGAAAGGCAAAGACACGGTTTGGACTTTGGACACCCCCAAGCAACCCCCACCCCCAGCAAACGAAGATCTATGATCTTCTGGCCTCCTGCAGTTGCCCTAAAATGTCCTTCGAATCTGTGGGCAAACATGCGATCACGTCTCCCTGGTGGCGAGGTGGATGAGATCAGCCTGACCCGGGCAGACCGGACCGCCCGTTCATCAGGCACCACAGGACACAGGGGACGTCAAATCAAAGCCTTTCGTGGTGATTTAAACGTATGGCCCTATCCCACATGGGGACTGTGTGTGTGTGTTTGTGTTGGAAATATCATTCCATGAATCTCCTCCAGCCATCTCACGCTCACACTTAGCGGTCACTCTTTTCGCAGCTGAAGTCAATTTATTTCTTGGCATCATCGTGACTGGAGAATACCGGTGCCGCTTTATCATCAGAGGACCCCCTAAACTAGGACCCCCTGGAGATTTATTAGATGTTACTTAGGGGAATGAATCTCTTCTCCGAGAAGACATTAATCAAAAAGGGGGGGGGGGGGGGGGGGGGGGGGGGGGGGGGGGGGGGGTAGGGGGGGGGGGGGGGGGGGGGGTACTGTATGCAGAGGCTATAGTTAGACACGCAATGATCTGATGGCCTCGACCACTACCCCACCTGGAAGCAGGGGCGGATCTAGGCATAGGCATGGGGGGCAACAATGCCCCCCTAAATGCCCAGTCTGCCCCACCAAACTTGATGGCACGCAAAAACAACCCAAGACATTTCAGTGTTTATTTAAAAGTATTTGAAACACTACTGAAAATGGTATGGGGGCGGCTTCATCGCCCGTGTCGCTTCGCGCCACGGGCGATGAAGCCTCCCCCTTACCATTTTCTTCTGCCCCCCCCCCCAATTGCATCCGCCCCTGCATGGAAGTGGGAAATATACAGGAATAAGGCGTGAGTGACATATATATGCATATACGCACACGCACCAAGTTTTACAACCAAGAGAAAGCTGTTATCGCCTCCATCATCGTCATCACCAGTGTGCCTCGTAACTTCACCACGCACGACCTTCACCACAAAGCAGCCCCTTCATTCACTCTTCTCTGCGTCATTCTCGTGCTCTTTGTCATTTTAAAAAGGCATGGTGAGGAATATGTTTAGCCCTCCATCTGTGTGCAGTGGTCAGGGGTGGACTGGGAGCTCAAAACGTACCGGGCAATTTTGTCTCAGAGCGGCCCTCTGAAGACCCTTATTAGCGTTGCAATCAGGCGTGCAATCTTTGTGGGGGCTCCGGGGCCTGAGCCCCCATGAGAATTTAAGACATAAGGGGCTCTGGGGCTCGGGCTAACTAAAATTAGTTTGTTAGTTTTAGTTAAAGATGGAGTGCCATGATTTTTTTCTACCCTAAAACATGATCATCAGGTATTATTGTTATATGAAGAGTAAGATTTTTTTCAAAAAAGTGTACAGTGTTTGTTAAACTGTCATTTTTATGATTCCACCCAGCCAGTTCATTAAGTATGCCTGGTTTGCCTGGTGGGTGGTGATGGGTGGAGATCCACCTGAACTGAAGCCACACCCACAGCTTTAGTTGCATGATAAAGGGGGAGGAGTTAGGGGAGTGGCTGAAAATGTGATGTCACTGTAATGGAGTTTTTTTCATTGGCACGTTTGCCTGGAAAGGTTCAGCCCCCAGGAAGAAACCATAAATACAAAGGGAAGACATCATTGCACATAAAAAACACACCAATGGGTCTATTTACATACTGTCACCTCTTAAACATGTACAAAATTGGAAAAAAATACAAAAATCACGGCACCCCCACTTTAACTATAAAAACCCTGCAATAGGCAGTCTCATTTGAAGAGGACAGAGGGCCGCGAGCACTGATTCGTGGGCCGGTTTTGTGCAGATTTTTTTTTATTATTCTTTTTTTTTTTTTTTTTTATTAAAACACGACATTAACGGCCCCCGGGGGGGTCGGCCCACCGGGAAAATGCCCTGTATGCCAGACTGTCAGTCCACCCCTGGCAGGGGTTGACACTAACGGTTGCCCGATTGCCCGGGGCAGGAAAAAAGAATGTGCGGGCAAGTGAAGGTTGCTACCTGGTTGCCCGATCGGGCAACAAAACACAGTGGCGTCAGTCCGTCATAGTGTGGTTTGATATGTCAAAAAAAAAACAGTTCCCGTAGGATTTTTGTGTCGTTCACTTCTATGGAAAGGTATTGCGCTATACGCGTATTAACGAGACCCATCAATCAAACTTTCGCTCGGCTATGTCAGTGCATGAGTGCATGCATGCACATTCACTGAGCTCCTCAGCAGCTGCAGCAACGGACCAGCAGCATTTCAGGTTAAGGAACAATAGGAGCAAACTGACATTATGTGTGTCGTCCATTACCAGGTAATCTCCGTTAAGACGTTAATCCGGTCGATGGCAAAATTTGCAGACACGCTTCCTGGATGCCAATGATGAACCTCTGCCCCAAATTTTCCAGAAGGGCCTGTTATAGCGCCACCAGGAGGCAGATTCTTGCAATTTTTTGCTAAAAATGTGTGTGTGTCTGTCTGTTACCAGGTAATCTCCCAAACCGTTAACCCGATTGATGCCACAATTTGCACACACACCCCCTGGATGCCAACCATGAATCTCTGCCTCAAATTTTCAACAATGGCCTGTTATAGCGCTACCAGGAGGCCTATGTTTGCATTTTTTTTTATACCAAAAATACGTGTGTGTCCGACTGTTACCTAATCTCCCAAAATGTTAACCCGTATACTCCTGCTGAAGACCTGTGCCCGGAAGGGCACTTTTTCAAGTTTGTTTTTCTTCTTCCCGGCACTGTCCGTTTTGGTTTAATTTCGATCGTGATCCCAGGATCCCCATAAGAGTGATATCAGTATTACAATCTGCAATAACGTCTCATCTCCGCTGCCACTGTCTATGCAGCAGCAGCCAAGGTTATTTTATGTAAACAATAATAATAATAATGAATTAAAAGGGGAAGAAAAAGAAGAGGAAAAGAAAAACATAATGCTTTGAAGTAGATCCACTGCATCCTGCATCCAAAGACACAATTTATAGATCAGGGACACATTTGGACAGTAAGCTCTGCATCCCAGTGGATCCACTACTATAAACAGCATGTACAGTAATACTAATCAACAATGTTCATTTCTTTCAGATAGACATGAATAGGCTATATACACATTATAACCATATAAAATGAAACGGGAGATACATGCTGCAATCTGTAAAAAAAAATGACTGAATATGACTCCTAGTGGGACTCATCAAATCTGCAGGGACCCATCTATAACCTCGAAACCCAGGCTTTCATTTTCGTCCAGGTTGTATGAAAACGGAAAGCCTGGACTTAATGGTTAGCCACGGTGACCTATAAGTGGGAGGAGTTCAGCTTTCTGGGGTGGGCGTGGCTCTAAATGATGTGACGTATACGCACAGCAGTGGAGGGATGGAAGGGGGAGGGACCAGGGATGACCAGTGACCACACGGTATGGTGAGACCAATCAGATCTACCGGCGCAACTGCTCTAGTCCCGCGCCCCCTTCTAGGCCGAAATCATTTCATTTTGATACCAGGGCCCACTATTTGTTCAACATTTGAGACACGGACCACCATTTAGCTTCTCAGACCCCAAACCAAACAAAAATTGACAAATATTCTCACAATTCCATGCTGTGTTTAGGAGTATAACAACACAATTCTTCATTCCCTAATTGTAAATGTCTTGTCAATTAAGTAATTCAAATGTAAATTCAAATAATGTATAACTCCTGGGAGCGGAAAATGAAAACAAATGGACCCGAACAGCTCTATTTGTTTTTATTTTACACTCCCAAGAGTTAAATATCTTTGTAGGGGTCCATTTTGTCAACAAACTCCCTCCAGTCATTTGGCTCAGTGGGGAGCACATGGAACTGTCTCAAGGAGGTCGGTTCCATGTGGTGGTCCGTGGACCACTGGTTGAAAACCTCTGATCTCAAAAAGACCCTCCCTGCATCCCTGGACTCATTAGATAGGAAACCTATTTAACATCACTGATATTGCGCTAGATGATAGAACTAGACCCTGGACAACAGCATTCAATCAGAGTGCCTTCACTTAACTATTTATTATACATTCCAGCATGAATCAAGTTTCTCCCCACAGGCTGCAGGTGGACAGGCAGCTTTATTGGAACAGACAGATGGGTGTGTGTTGCCCAGTGTTGCCAACTTGGCACATTTGTCGCTACATTTAGCTTTTTTCCAGACCCCCCTAGTGCCAAAATTAGTGGAAAAACTCCTGGCGGAAAATCTCGTGCTGAGTTGTGGCAAAATTGGTTGACAGGTGATATAAATAACCAAATATAACACCCTCGTTTTTCACCATCTTTCCTCCAATAATAGAGTTCTCCTTCCTTCCTAGAAAGGACCATTGGTAACCAAATGGACCCTTATAGATCTGTAAGTCTTGAGATCGTAAAATGGAACCAAACGGACCCTTATGGGTCCGTTTGGTTTCAATTTACCCTCTCAAGAGTTAAATTATGTTTAAACATCTGAATTACCTCATTTTCAAGAATCTACACATTTAGAAAATGTAGAAAAATTGCAATTTCTACCAACGTTTTGCCAGTTATTTCTCTCAAATTAATCCGGGAGACTAAACTCAACATCAAATGGTGGTCCGTGGCTAAAATGCAGAATAAATAGTGGGCCCCCTGGTATAAAAATGGTTGAAAACCACTGCTCTAGCACATTCTAGTGGATTTTGGAAGTGCCACTAGTGCATTTTGAATTTTGGCAGTTGGCAACACTGGTGTTACCATGGCATGGGATCTAGGGAAAGAGAAAGGAGGGAGACTCCTATGTATGACTATTCTCCAACTCACCCTATTAGTCATCATACATATTGTACGGTATGGCTATATAAGCCCAATAAAGCATCTCAAATGCTGTAACAGGAAATTAATGCTACATGTCCCACGTTGGCGCTAAATTCACTACAGCTTAACTCGATTTCATGCACCTGTGTGCCTTTGCATCAGGCTTTAGATTAAAGCGGTGGCATTCAGCCGTTTTGATATAGCTGGGGGCACACTGTTTAGTCTCCATTTTAGCCACGGACCATTTGATAAGGTTTCTCTCTCTCATACCCCAAACTAAACTTTTTTTTATTATTATTATTTTGTCCACAATTCCATGCTGTAGTAGTATTTGTACGAGACACAACATGGATTATATCATTGTGTAGATTTCTTGTAAATAGAGTAACGCGGGTGTTTAACTATAATGTAACTTTTCGGAGTGTGTCAAATGAAACCAAACGGACCTGGTTTCATTTTGTCAATCACAAAAGTCAATCTACTAACTACAGTATGAGGGTCCATTTAATTACAAACTCTCATTATTTGACCAGCTGGAACGCTCTCGGGGACCACTAGGTTGAAAACCAGTGGATAGAGCAGCCAGCCAGGGTCTTCCAAAGCGAATAGGATGGGTATGGCTGTTGTGTGCGCTCCAGTCCCGTTTGGAGGTTCCAAACAGTGCGTAATGCGTAATGCGTGGGAGGCTGCATTGGGATGAGCGCATTCAGTCGGTCGCGTGCATTGGGCTCGTGAGGTATGCGAAACTCAGTTTCCTCACTTCTGTTTATATAAGGGGCGGGAAAGCCCTATCCAGACAGTAAAATAACCATAGGCATATACTACAAAATCGATGCATCCTTAGAAGAGGATGATTTCCTCTTCATTCCAATTGTTAAATAAAAAGAAAGAAAGAGAAAGGAAATGGAACACGTTCAAATGACGAAAAGTGTCGTGTCTGTCAACGCTGAGGCCATAGAGACCCACACAAAGATATAAAAAAAATCAGGTTGAACTAAAAACAAGTTTTCATGTCGTACAAGATAGTTGTGCAGAATGACTGATCCTGCAGCAGCAGCACGTGCCACAACTCTGCAGAATACTGTTGGTGACACGAACAGCCTGCACGTCTTAACTTAAAACAACACACTATAGGCTGAAACAGTGGTCCGGGGACCACCAGTGGTCCTTGAGAGGGTTCCAGGTGGTCCCCAGCTAAATGATGGAAAGTTGGTTAACCAGATGTAACTCTTTGAGAGCGTAATAGGCGTGAATACATACACAATTATAACCATATAAAGTGAAACGGGAGATAAATGCTGCAATTTGTAAAAAAAAAAAAAATGGTCCGTGGCTCAAATGCTGGCTGAATAAATGGTGGTATCAAAATGGCTGAAAACCACTTGACCAAAACAATTTTAACATGACAAAATAAAAACCCGAGGAAACAATATCATACTCACATGTTCCAGCAACACGCAGGAGAGAATCACAAAGACGCCTAATAACGACATTTCCATGATCATGTTCTTTGAAGGTATATTTGGCGACAATAAATTAGACTATATACAAATTCAAGTTCCTATAATAATAATAATAATAATAATCCACCGTCCGGACGTGAGAGCGGACGAGCGTGCAGTTCCTCCTCCTCTAACTAAGTAACTCCCAGTGTAGTTTACCTCCAACTATCCACTGGTCCATGCACACACAGCTGAGTCTGAGAGCTCTACTCTGCTCTGACTGTGTGTGGACGTCAGGCAGTGAGCCGACATGGGCGTAAGGCATCGCTGGAACACCTACTGTAGTAGCCTACTGCATTACACACCAATTACTTTCACTGGTAACAAGAAGGCTCGTCCCAAATCCTAGTCGGCCCTGAGTATAGATAGACAGAGTGGACGTGCCAGGATCAATTTGGTTCACATTTGTTTGTACACTCAAGATTTTTTATTTTATTGTATTTATTTTGTTTTTTGGAAATGTCCCTCTTTTGTTCCTCTTTCCCCTCTTTTGTTCCTCTTTCAGACATGCAACAGCCCTCCCGAGAACTCAGCTTTCTGGCCCCTCAATGTCACAACATTTTAGCTGGTCCGACTATTTGGGCCGAGCCCTCATGTATTCCTTTCACTTCACTGTATGACCACTTAGTTCAACCCTATTGGTCTTGAATATCTCAATTGTTCACCTATTTCCTGCTCCAGAAAAATGGGGTGGCCAATCAGGACAGAGTAGGTAAACATAAATTTGAATACTATGTCCTGATTGGCCACCCCAATTTTTGGAGTAGGAAATAGGTCTACAATTGAGCTAGCCTCATAGAGTAATAAAGGCTAGCCTTTCGCTGTCCTCTTTCGTCTTGGCTAGTAGTGGCTACTTTTACAAACAATCCAAGAAAGAAAGTCAAAAAATTTAAATAAAAAAAAATCCAAAGATCTCCAAAAAATCAAAATACTTTCCCCCTAAACATAATCTTTATCTATATTTTATTTTTATGAGTATATTTCCCTTTACCATAGACCAGGCAAAATAAGAATAACTTAAACCTTGAATCCCATTCACTGTAAACAAAATAAGAATAAACCTAGATTATGCACAAATACTAGCAATAGCACTTTGGATATTTGCCTGGACAAATAAGTTGTACTTGCAAATCTGCGGTAGCACACAGATACTATTGTGTTTCCAATATTAATCAAACTATGGTTGCATTGTAATAACAACTCCATGATCCTATTCCAGCTATGGAATTAATAAAGGCATTGTTTCCATTCTGAGGAGGTGACAATGATCCCACTCCAGATATGGAGTAAATGGAAATAATATGCAATTCAATTCTGAGAAAATGACATGGACAACATCAAGAGGTGGATAAACCATATAGGCAATGCTTATTTTAGCTTGGAGCAAAATTATGAATGCATGAATTGAATAATAACAGCATGTGAGTATGTATGAGGACTTGGTGGTCTATAATAGTTTGGTCTGTCACGAGTTGCATGAATACAATGCTCTGTTATTCCATAATACTGTTGTCTATCATGGGGAAAACACAGTGTTGACACAGAGAGCAGTGACACACTCATCTCTGTCTACTTCTGACTGGCTGATTTGTGAAAATGATAAGAGTGGAGCAGGGGCGAAGCCAGAAACTCAATTCAGGGTGGGCACGAGCAATTCAGGGTGGGGACGCTGCGTGCACGTGCGTGCGTGCATGCATGAGAAAAAAGCTATTATTTATTGCTATGATTGCCATATTTCGGTTAGATTTCGGTTTATATAACCTTTACTATCTTCTTGAATTAATGTTTTGACATGAAATAATAATCCTGAAAGTCACCACCACATAGTGTATCATTATCAAGGCTGCAGCTGTTCAGTTGCCTGGACTCAAAGCCATTTATAAATTAGTTACCAATGCGTCTGCTGATCCTGACAGATGATTTTCTGTCATGAAAGAAAATCATGACAGATTTCTTTCATGAGAACAGACCAGAGATAACTTTTCACAGCTGTTTCCTTGTGGAAGTCCCCCCACAGAAACGAGCACTATTGTTTTCACAGATATACCTGCCAAATGATAATGATCTGGCTGGTTTACAAACAAAGGGTAAATGAAAAGCATCATTTGCATTATAATGGGCGATTAATGCCCGCAAATCACCTATTATAACTATAGTGAGTCCAGACCTCTCAGGGTCTCTCTTGAGGCTTAGTGCCTTGTGGTTAGAGTGTCCGCCCTGGAACTGGGAGGCTGGGGTTCGATTCCCGGTCGGGTCATACCAAAGACTCTAAAAAAATGGGACCCAATGACTCCCTGCTTGGCACTCAGCATCAAAGGGATGGATTGGGGGTCAAAATCAGCTAATGATTCCCGAGCGCGGCAAGCCGCAGCTCACCGCTCCTTGGAGCTCACCACTCCAAGTGATGGGTTAAAAGCGGAGGTCCAATTTCGCTGCGGTAACGTAGAGACAAATCATGCGACTTTGACTTTGACTTTTTGGTCTTTGTCCTTTGTTTTCTCAAGTCATGTTTTCAATGAGTGGGCCAGCTCTCTATTTAGGTGGGCCGCGGCCCACCCATAGCTACGCCAGTGGAGTGGAGTCTAACAATGGTTCTCAACCAGGGGTAGACGGACCGCCAGGCCAGTGGTTTTTGAGGTGGTTCCAGGTGGTCCGCACTTACGCACTAGCAGAGAGTTGCAAACCAGGGGCATTTTTTTGCCATTAGGCAGACTAAGCAGTTGCCTGGCGCTCCATGAGGGGAGGGGGGGCACCGGGACGACCACCATACATGCTTTAAAAGGATCCCAGGCTGATAAGCCTCATATGGATAAATACATCATACTTGTCCTCTATAACTAGAATTGAACATTTAAAACATACATACCGGTAATGTGCTCTTTAGTTTAAAAAAAAAGTTCATATTTTTTATCCCTTTGGGGGTGCCATTTTACTGTGCCTGTCATAGGTATGACGTCACAGGGGATTTTCCCCTCCAGGAAAAATCTTGCCTGGGGCTCCAAATTACTTAGAAACGCCAGTGTTGGTAACAAATGGATCCGCTGGGACCCATTTGGGTTCTGACGCTGATTCTAAACACCTTTGTTTTTGTGGGGAATAACTTCAAATATTTATTCAAAGATTCCAAAACTGTCCAGTCTTGAAGTTGAAAGGCGGGTTGCCATCTGTAATGGGATTGAATATACAGTGTTGCCAACCGCCAAAATACAAAATGCACTAGTGGCACTTCCAAAATGCACTAGAATGCGCTAGACCAGTGGGTTTTCAACCGTTTTCAACACCAGGGCCCACTACTTATTCTGCATTTTAGCCACGAAGGACCACCGTTTGATGTTGAGATTAGTCTATCAGCCTAATTTAGGAGAAATAACTGACAAAAGGTTGGTCAGCAATTCCTCTACATTTTTAAATGTGTAGATTCTTAAAAATTAGGTAATTCAGATGGTTAAATATAATTTAACTCCTGAGAGCATTTCATTTTACGCTCTCAAGATTTACAGATCTAAAAGGGTCCATTTGGTTACCAGTGGTCCTTTCTAGGAAGGAAGGAGGTCATAGGAGGAAAAATGGTGGAAAACAAGGGTTTTATATATCTGGCGCCTGTGTCAACCAATTTCGCTCCAACTCACCAGCAAAAAAGCACTAGATTTTCCGCTAGGAGTTTTTCACTGATTTTGGCACTAGCTAAATATAGTGACAAGTGCGCCAAGTCGGCAACACTGTGAATATAGGCTAACACGCCTTTAACTCTTGATTATCCGGTGTAAAATTAAATGCAGGTCCATTTGGTTTCATTTCACACTCCACTTGGACACAGGCCGGGGTCTGCTCAGCCTTGTCGCCTCACCCCACACAACGCACTCTCCCCTCACACATTAGCACAGAAAATTTCAAAATAAATGGCTGTCATTTACCAGGCAGGTTTGACATGTTTGGGGCTCTAGAAAAAAAAAAAAACTTCTTTCCACTTTGATGTCTGCCTTGATGTCCAAGAGATGGCCTCAATAGTAAATACGACAAATACGGCACAGTTCCTGTGAAAATGTGTTGAATTACGGTGTTCCGTGGAGTGGGTTCTAATGCTGCATAAATGACGGGCCTTGATATTATACAGTATAAAAAGGGATGAAAGACCACCACTATAGGCCTATTTTTTTTCCAGGTGTAATTGCCATGACAACCCAGACAGCAGTGTGTGTGCGTGTGTGTGTGTGTGTGTGTGTGTGTGTGTGTGTGTGTGTGCGTGCGTGCGTGCGTGTCCTTGTTGATCTATACCTGGGTTCAGTGCCATGACACCTCCTTCTTTCTCCTCTCCATGTCTGCTTCACACAATGCGTGCATGAATGATGGGGTCAGTGTGGGTCACCGCAGGGGGTCTGACTGAGTGAAACTAGTAGTAGAAGAACCAGTAGTTCTGGCGAGGTGAGGTCAGTACGTGACTTGGTCCCAGTGCCGGCTCTAGGGCTTAGATGGCCCTATGTAACTTTATTTTATGTGGCCCTCTTAACCACACACTGCTACACTGGGGGGGAGGCTCTGGAAAAGGAAAAAAAATAGAGATTTTTTTCAATGAAAAGAGGTGTTTCACCATGTTAAAAGGATCCCAGTCTAATAAGATAAACATGGCTTAAAACATTATTCTTTCCCTATATAACTAAAATAAACAAATAAAAACACCAATGGCATCTTATTTCTTTCATAAATAGAGAATATTTCACTCAACAGGAACTGCTCTTGGCACAGGATGATGATGTCACGTGTGATCTAGCTCTATGGAATACATGGACGAGCATGCTCTGTGACATCATCATCCTGCGACCGGAGCACCTCCTATTGAGTGAAAGATTCTTTATTTATGAAAGAAATAAAGTATTGAAGGTGTTTTTATCTGCATAATTTAGTTATAGAGGGCAAGGCATATTTGTCTTATTAGCCAGAGATCCTTTTAAATAACTACACGTATCTTATCAGATCATTGTTACTGTGCCATGGACAACAGTTCATGGCAATCAACAGTTAACACTTAATCAACGTTTGCAGGGAGAGACAGCAAAGTCATCTCCTGTCCCCCACCGTTGGTCGCGACCGCTTTGAAATGTTCTTCAACGGTCGCTACTAAACCAAACCCTAACCCTCAACATTAGCTCAGTATGTTGAGGGTCAGTATTATGGCTAAAACTAACCATCGACCGTTGGCCGAATGACAACTGCCCCGACCTTTGTCAGACCTCGGCCAACAGTCACGGCAGTTAGAAAATGCCATAAGCCAAAATCAATGAGTATTTCAATAGCCTGTGTATGGAATAGGGGATACACGGGGATGCTGCATATTTTTGCAATTTAACACTTTTAGGGCTTAAAGGTAATAGAGGCAACCTTTTAGCCAAAAATCAAAATAGAGTTTGATGCTGCAGCTGTTCCCCTGCAGACAGACACAAATCATCAGTCCTGTGGGACTCAGGATAGGCGGTGCTAATTTGTGAAGTGGAACAGGACACTCCCTTTCTCTCTCTCTCTCTGCGTGTGTGGGTGTGTTGCATGTACACACACATGTGCAGGTTTGTTTGTCCTTGCCTGCAATGTTTAATTTGTCTAATGTATAGCGATAATTAAACACATCATCGAAACAGAGATACAGTTTCTTAAATGAATAATAATAACTTCATAGAAAAATGCCAGATGGCACTCTTAACATTTTTAATGTTTCTGTTGAATTACGAAACGTCCGCACACTTGTTTCATCAGACAGACAAAAGAAGGTCATTTTGTCTGATGAAGATCTAAAGGGTGGAACTGTTTTTGGAGCAATAGAAAGTAGCGTGCGGATGTTTCTTCTTTCTCTTTGATGATTGTCTTGGTAACAGCGATCTGTTGAATTACACAACAACTAAATCTGGGCATTGTGGTTCTCGTTTCCTGCTCGTGAGGTGAGAGTTTGCTGATTCTGCAAGATGGAAACAGGATGTTTATCGACATATTGCCGTGTCTTAACAGTAATCTTTAAAGAGAGAATTAAGGAGAAAATACAGTTTCACACATAATGTTTTCATCAATAATGACCCAGGGCTTGACACTAACACTTGCCTGCTTGTCCGGGGCAAGTAAAAAAAATAAAGGTCGGGCAAGTGAAGACTGCTGCCTGCTTGCCCGATCGGGCAAGTGTGCGACTTAGTGCGCTATAACGAGATATATTTGTCTTGAAAGTGGTCATTGCACTCTCTCCTACCTTTCTCCCAGGTCCATTTGGTTACAAACTATCATTTTTCTGGAGTCACGGACCCCTGAGTCTGTGATCAATGTGGGAACCACTGTGGGAACCACTGATTTACAATTTGAATATTTACTGTAGCTGATTGTGACTTAAACAAAACAGTGTTCAACTGCAAAAGGAACCATGACCATGACCTGAGGGCAAGTGGAACCTGACTTGCACTTGCCCGATGGGCAAGTGCCTCGGATACCTTAGTGTCAACCCCTGTGAGACCTTCTGATGGGAGTCCTACTCCCTAATAATCACACCAAAGGATCCCACTGTGCAACTCGTTGGGTCCAAATGGTTGCAAGGAGTTGCATGGTGACCCTTTGGTGTGATCTGATATTAGTCCATTGAATCCCATGTGTTCAACCACTTGGGACAACGTGCATCAACACATGTCAATGTGCAACAAGACATATCAGGGGGTGGCAGTGGCACCAGCAAGGTTACCGGTTCGAACCCGGGCTCCCCCAGAGTTGGTGTCGACGTGTCCCTGAGCAAGACACTGAACCCCTAATTGCTCCCGGTCTGTACCTTGCATGGTTTCTCCCGCCAGTGTTGTTCTTCCTTACCTGCTATGTGATGAGTTGACAACCAAAGACTGATTGCCACCACACACGTTTCTGACTCTAAAGCGCTACACTGGCATTCGTATTTAGAAATTATTTGATTGTCCCAAAACATTGTGTGTGTTGTCATGATTTGTCACGACCCGAGTTGGCTTTGTGTGCGGTGTAATCGTCTTTATATGAATCATTTTCAAAAAGTCTATGAAGAAAATGAATGAGGAATCCATTTCTGGAGCGGGGGTACTGCACGAGGTTAAGTCTACACAACTAGAAGATCGATGGTCATTTTGGTCTGTATGCTTTGCCTGTTTTGTTTCCCAAATCCAGCCTGTTATTGTGGACAAAAGCAAAAAGAAATCTTTAGTTTTCGGGTCTGTGGGGCTAAAATGTACTCAAATGGTGGTCCGTGGCTCAAATGCTGAATAAATGGTGAGCCCTGGCATCAAAAAGGTTGAAAACCCCTGATATACATCCATACCAAAACTGTGTGGCTTCACTGTAGCCTCTGCTCTCAATTCCCTTCTGGTGTGTGTGCACCCATCATGACTGTGATAAATAGGCTGTCCCTGAGACCCCCCCTAGGCCCACTGCACAGCTCATCAGTCAATTATCTAATGAATGATCACACAGCATCTTCGCAATAATTAAGGCACAGTTAATACATATAAATAAGGCACAGTTAATACATATGAATAAATAAAGCGATCATTGGACTGAATAGAACTCATACATCAGAGAACTTGAGAGAAGGCATTATTGAGGACGACTAAAAGATGGTTCTCAACACTGTGAACAACTAAACCAGGGGTTTTCAACAGGTGGTCCGGGGACCACCAGTGGTCCTTGAGAGGGTTCCAGGTGGTCCTCAGCTAAGTTGGTTAACCAGATGTAACTCTTGAGAACGTAAAAATGAAACCATTTTTACAAGAGTTAAAATATTCATCATCTGAAACAGAAACACAATCCAGAGAATTCATACATTTTTTTTTTACATAAACGGTACAAAACAACAATGTGCACCAAACAAACAAAAGCTAATAAATAGGTACCCAGAGTCCGCCCACACAGGTAAAAAATAGTTACAAAAGATTTGTTCCTCTGTAGGTGGTTCAATATAACAAACAATGGCTGACCATCGCAGCCGGACTGACGACATGCAGTTATGCTATTTACCTTTACGCTTAGTGCAATGTTTCCCTGAATGCCATATTGTTTTGTGTGGTTAGAACCCATGCCGTCAAGGATGTCGCATTTCAAAAGGAGTGAGTCAACACCTGACTCAGTCTGAGCCGTGAATGAGACGGAGGAGGCTGCTATCAAGAAAAAGCACTGGCTGTGAATGGGAAATGATTGAATGCTCAAGGCTACCGGCTTTCTGGGCGGTCTTCTCATTTTAATTTTTCTTTTCTGCACAATATCGATCTAAACAAGTCCAAAGAGCGGGGAATAAAAACACATTATTTGGTGGTCCAGCAAGGTGTGTGTGTGTGTGTGTGTGTGTGTGTGTGTGTGTGTGTGTGTGTGTGTGTGTGTGTGTGTGTGTGTGTGTGTGTGTGCGTGTGTGCGTGCACGTGCCCCCCTATAGTAACAGTTTAGGAGAGACAGCCAAATCATTTTGCGTCCACGACCGATGGTCCCTCTGTCGCGGATGGTGGTAAATGCGTTGCGAGTTGCGACTCATGATAGTAACGGCCGCGACTGTAGGTAAACCCAGCGTACGTTTTACTATGCGCCGGCCGTTCTTCACCGGCCACTACTGAACCTAAACTTAACCCTAAACATAACCTCAGTAAAACTAAAACTTAGGCCTTAACCCCTGACCGGATACCTGCCACGACCGATAGGCTACCTCCCGTGACCGACAGGATACCTGCCACGACCGATAGGATAGAGTTTGGTGACCGATAGTGACGGTCGTGACCGTTAAGCGCTGGGCACACCATACTGCGAACTGCGGATTTTAGACGCAGCGTTTTGAGGTCACGTGACGTGTTTTTGAATGGCCGTGGATGGGAAATAAAAATGGCCGTTGCGGCAAAGTACCGCACGTTTTTTGCGGCACTTTTCCGCAACAGCCATTTTTATTTCCCATCCACATCCATTCAAAAACTCCAAACATGGTGGAAAAGACGTCGGACTTTGTCCGCCATCGTGTGCTCACGGCCTTACCAACCAGGAAAAGTTGCAACTCTTTTGCCACCTGCCGTAACTGATGGACCATCAGTCATGTCCGTCGGTCACAAATTGATTGTTTAATTTCAAGGACACCCCCCTTGAAATTGCATTAATCTATGGAGCCTTATCTAATGGCATTTCTAGCTCTCGGACCCCGGGCTTGTATTGTAAAATTCATGTTAATTTCCCAGAGATTGGATCGGTTGCATTGGTATGCTCTCAGAGTTACAGACACATAAAGGGTCCATTTGGATCTACACTATGATTAAAGGGCAATTCCACCCATTTACAAATGGATACAAAGAACCAAATGGACTCTAGTGGGTCCATTTGGTTCCATTTGTACCCTCTCAGGAAAAAGAGGTCAGAAAGAAAAATCATTAACATGGTGAAATACATCTTGATGATGTCATCAGATGTATTTGACCATGTTAATGAATTTTTTTTTTTTTTTTAACCATTTATAGGAAATACAGAATCGGGGGAACTTTATCATGTCCACACAACATCTCTAAGGTAGATTAATGATATATTAAAATGTTGGTGAAGTTGTTGGTGATGTTGGTTAAAATGGGTGGAGTTCCGCTTTAAGCCCTCAAACTCCCTCCATGACCCCTGTGAATGAACCACTGAGTTACCACTTTCTTTCTTTTTAGACTGTTGTGTACGACCAAAATATGACATTGCTGCCGCCTAGTGTTCAAAAGACGAAAAGGCTGCTTGACATTAAAACGTTATCGATGGAATTATGAAGAAGTCACTCTTTAAAAAAGGGAAGAACACATAATGTAACGTAACATAATGAGACAAACCTCAAAACATGTTCAATTCCCAGCTCCACGTGTGCAGCACGCGAGTATAAAGTATAGACTTCTGGCAACTCCCTTCACTTCATGGGGTCAGTCCAATGGCGGCTCTCCTCTATAGACTTCTACTGAGAATGGGGACAACAAATAGGGACAGGTCCTGTAAAACATTACAGCGACCATAGCTGCTACTGTCCTAGCCTCGATTGCCAGGCTTACATCTGCGCTGCGAAATGACAGCTGTGTTGTCATGTGGCACACATGCCCTGCAGCCCTGAAATAGCTCTTATTTGCGCCGCCCTCGATGAAAACAACGTATTTCCAACTCCAGCTTGTCCCTATTCAGGCTGCAGGAACGAACAGCAGCTCGAGCGCTGCTGCAGTATCTCAAATCTGACCCCTCGATGTCGCAACTCATGATGGCCGTAATCATCTTCTCGCGTCTCATTGGTTGAGGGAGAGGTGACGCAACACAAACGAAACAGCCCAACCAAGGAGAATTCAAAAAGGAGTTGTCGCGAAGGCACCCACGGGGGAGTCCACATTGGTTCATGGGAGGAAACAGACATGCGCAGTACATTCCAGGAAGTTTGACGCTTGCAAACCATGCATGCCATTGGTCTCTTGGATGGTTTGACTTCCTGATCTGTACTGCGCATGTCTGTTTCCTCCCATGAACCAATGTGGACTCCCCGTGGGTGCCTTCGCGACAACTCCTTTTTGAATTCTCCTTGAGTCCAATGAGGAAATGAAAGCAACACAAAATAGAAAGTAGCTTTTGTTTTCCATCAGTGAGTCACCTACTGTATGTACTGTATGTGACACCTTCAAGCTACATGGTGCAACAGCATTGTCACAATCTGACCTAGTTCTTTCTTGACGGGTGAGTTGTTTTATTTGCTTAGAATTCATTTATTTCGATTGAAAAAGGCAGAACATCTTCAATTTCATGACAGTTTGCTTCAACTTTCCTGTGTCTTGACTCTTGACTGTGACATATCCATGTTTACTATTGTCTTTGTCACAGAGAGACACAGTGTGACATGTCCAGGTTTCCTACTGTTTATTTATTGTCTTCCTATTGCCTTTGCCAATACCAAAATACCCATGTACCTGCCCAAATTCTTACTGGTAAGGTCCACTCCCACAACACCAGAGGGAGTTCAGAAAACCATGTGCAACCCAGATTTGGCACAAACAAGGGACCTTTTGCTGCTACCTACACCCTACCAACAGTCATTTAAGACATGTGATTCCGTTGACTCACGACTCATTCAAAACCCATTCTCAAAGGGCACTTATGGTTTCATGCAATTCCAAACTGGCCAAATATATAATTTCCCCACTCACCCTTTCCATTCTTTGTGTATTTCTCTTCTTCCCTCTTACCTGCTTCTATCTTTACAGAAGGAAATACTTTTTTTAAGTACTTACTACTTACTTAGTATTTTTTTATTATTATTATTATTTTTTTAGCCAGCCTGAACCAGATCGGAGCCACATGCAGATTGGAATCTGGTTTGTTTAAATGAGTGAGTCATGTGACCTGTTAGACCAATCAGATTTCTATCTTGAAGCGACTCAGAACTGATTTCAGGCTAGATTTGACTGCCAGTGTAAAACCGGCCTTAATGTCTTGATGAAATGAACAAGGTCGCCACTATTGCAAACAAGTGTAACCCTTAAAGGGGAATTCCATCCATTTTCAACATTTTACTCAATGTCATTAATATACTTTAGAGATGTTGTATGGACATGATTATAAGTTCACCCCATTCTGTGTTTCCTAGAAATGGAGGTCTGGGGGGAAAAAATCATTGACATGGTGAAACACATTCTTGATGACATCATCAACTTGTGTTTCACCATGTTAATGATTTTTCTTTTAGGACCCTTTTTTCCTGAGAGTATACAAAGGTGAAAATGGGTGGAATTCCCCTTTTACTAGTGCTGTAAACCTAGTTTTTCAGTTATGTTGTGGTTATACTTAAATTGTACTGTAATTCTCCATTTTAAAAAATCATTCATTCATACATACGTGTCCATGTTTCCTATCGTCTTCGTCTTGCAGAGACACAATGAGTGACATTTCCATCAGTCCCCTGCTTCTGATCGGGACGGGTACCAGCTTCCTGCTCTCGCGCTTGTTTTACCACTTGTACAAAGAGAAGAAAGAGGAGATACGAAAGCTGAAGGCAAGTAGCAACAGTAGTAAACAGACTAAATCACAATATCAGTTTAATGGTTTGCAGTTATTGATATTTTTTTTGCTGATGAGGCTGACGACCTCTTGTTTTTTCTCCTGGATCAGGAAATTCCTAATTTCAGGCCAGATCAACATTTGTTGAAAATAGTGAAGACTTCAGCCCACAAACGACTTCATTATGTTGCTGTGGAAGGTATGTCATATTGTGTGGGGCAATATTACTTATTACTATTACAAGAGAGTAATATCTTTACGTCTGACCGCATAGTAATAATATTACCATACTTTACATACATATTACTTATTACCAGTGTTGGGCATTTTAGATTACATGAAATTGACAATTGTGAAAAAAGAGACAAATTTCGAAATCTGGTTTTGTTGTTTGTTGTTGCAGGTCTGTTTTGTGATTCAAGGTCATTGCTTCTCTCTGCTCCTTTTATTTTTTAATGTAAGAAAGACATTTACAATGACAGATTTTGTTGGCTTTGTTTTCAGGTGCAGTTTGTGGGATTGGAGACTATTATTATTATTCCAATAAATTGGATTCAGTTCTAAAAAGAGCTTGCTAAACAGATTATGTTGTACATCTCTATTTTTTCAAAGGTGGGAGTTGAGAACTTACTTGGGAAAGTAATAGCGTAATATATTACTCTTCGATTCCAGTAATAAGTAAAGTAATGATATTACTTTGTCTAAGGGGCAACGAGTAAAGTAAAGAAGTAATATTGACCAACACTGCTTATTACACATTTTGGCAGAGTAATATCTTTAGTCACTGCTCAACACTGGTGTTTAAAGGTAGGGGAAGTGATTTCACTTTTGTCAGATATCACCCAAAAAATATTTTTTTCTGTTAAAATGCTCTATTTAAGGTGTGGAAACCATATATGGAGTTTCCCCCTCCCCCACGTTAGCAGAGGAGCTAATAAAAGTTCCCCAGGTGGTGGGTGAATTCTCCTCCAATCAGGATCGAGCAGCAGGTTCACATAGCATAGCTACTGTTGGGCGCCCCTATAGTGCACCAGGCTGGTACTACACAATGAATTTCAAATCACTTACCCTACCTTTAATCAAAAACAAGCAACTGTAATCAACTGTAATGTGAAACTGTGTGTAAACGTACCTGTAATACTTGTACTCGTAGTACCAGATTGAAAGGTGGAGATGGTTGTGTGTTGTCCAGGGGTGGTCCAGGCAGAAGGGGAGCCTCTGGCCAGTCAGTTTGTCCCACGATGCAACGGGGTGATTCAACAGGTCGTCGTGGAGGAACAGTGGAGGTTCTGGAACTCTGTCTCCAAAACATGGTGAGGTCAACTGACTCAAAGCCGCAAAGCAAGGACTTACAGGCCCAGGGCTTGACACTAACACTTGCCCGCTTGCCCGGGGCAAGTAAAAAAAAAAATGGTGGGGCAAGTGAAGACTGCTACCTGGTTGCCCGATCGGGCAAGTGTGCAACTTAGTGCACTATAACACAACACAAGATAAATTTGTCTTGAAGGCAGTCATTGCACTCTGCCTCTGTGTCTTTCCCTGCTTTCTAGCTGTCCACAATTCCAGGCTGGATTTGGGAAACAAAACAGGCAAATTAAGATACACATCAAAATGACCTAATCTACATTCTCTAGTTGTGTAGACTAATTAAGATAATGAATATTAACTCTTGAGAGTGTAAAAATGAAACCAAATGGACCCGCAAGGGTCCATTTGGTTTCATTTTTACGTTCTCGAGAGTTACATCTGGTTAGTAAATGCAAAATTTACAATATATTTTGGGGGGCAAGTGACCGGGACCTGAGGGCAAGTAGAACCTGACTTGCACTTGCCCGATGGGCAAGTGCCTCGGAGACCTTAATGTCAACCCCCTGAAGGACTTACTGTATAGGCCTGATTTACACTGGCAAGCCAAATCCAGCCTTGAATCAGATCTGATCCACATTCAGCCACTAGATACATTCAGATACTGTGTATACTGTATTATGAAAAAAGCCCAACTCAAACCTGCAATGACAAAGAAAGGAAATTTACACCCTTCATTAGGCAATATCAGCGCCTCTATTCCATTTCCGTTCTACTGTAGGCCCGGATGTGACCTTTCCAAATTGGGCGGGCAGGTGAAAATGGTATGGGGGCGGCTTCATCGCCCGTGGCGCTTAGTTTGCGCCACGGGGAACAAAGTCGCACCCATACCATTTCCTGTTACGGGACTTTCATTAGGCAATTAAGCATCAATAATAACATCAGTTGTTGTTGAAGTTGCAACAGACACGCAGCATGCATAAAGCTAAAGTCTGACTCAGAGAGTTTTCTGTTTTCAATGATGAAATGGTGTTGGTTTAGCAGCACGACAATTGTAGCTAGTAGTGTAGTGTTCAGGGGCGGATTGGCCATCTGGAGTACAGGGAGTTTTCCCGGTGGCCTGCGCCACCTAGTGGCCTGGACAGTTTTTTTTTTTTTTTTTTTTTTTGAAAAGTCCAAGGCAGGCCAGGGCGCCAGGCCCAGACCAGGCAAACTATAGTGTTTCTATCCTTCAAAAAAGAAAAGGTGTTAATTTCTACATTCTCTAGTTGTGTAGACTAAGTTGGGCTAATTCACATGATGAATATTATAACTCTTGAGGGTGTAAAAATGAAACCAAATGGACCCGCACGGGTTACATCTGGTTAACCAGCTGCCCCCACCAGGGTGGCCTGGCAAAGGCAAAATTGTCCCGGTGGGAAAATATGTGCCAATCCGCCCCTGGTAGTGTTTCAAATAATTTAAAATAAAAGCACTTTAATTTGAAATATCTTTGAAATTTGGGTTGTTTTGCATGCCATGTTTGCTGGGCATTTAGATGGGCATGCCCCCCCTCATGCCCATGCCTGGATCTGGCCCTGTAATCTACTGAAACGTTAGCCTGGCAAAGCCAGTCACGAATCACCTCCTGGCACAAAAAAGCCTTATAGCCAAGCTATTATAATCTAACACCAACGTCGCTATTCCATTTTCATTCCATTCATATATGTAACATCAGTGTCACATCTAATTTTTAGAATGGGATAACCAATTTTCACTGGTAGATCTCATTTAACTTGACATTTTGAAAGTATCTCGCCAGTCAAAAAAATGTATGGCCGCCCCTGTGTTGGAGTAATCGGATTTCTGTCTTATAGTGACCCAGATCTGACTCAGGCTACAGTAGGCTGCCAGTGTAAATCAGGTCCTAGATTTTATTCTTTTCTATCTGGCCTCTAGAGTTATTTATTTGTTTGACATTCATCCAAACAAAAAGGTTTGATCTGATTTTTTTTTTTTTTTTAACATTACCTTATATCACCAACATTTCTGTAGGGAAAGTTTGGATAATTGTAATAATAACTTGTGAGAAAACACATACACATCCCTGCATGGCCCCGGATGTAACATTTCCCAATTGGGGTGGCAGGAGAAAATGGTAGGGGGGGCGGCACCCATACCATTTTCAGTTACACGACTTCTATTAGTCAAGTAAAGCATCAATAATAACATCAGTTGTTGTTGAAGTTGCAACAGACACGCAGCATGCATAAAGCTAAAGGCCTGACTCCTTGAGAGTTTTCTGTTTTCAATGATGAAATGCTGTTGGTTTAGAGTGGTGCCACAGCTGTAGTTAGTTAGTAGCAGTGGTAGTGTTTCAAATCATTTTAAATATAAGCAGTTTAATTCGAAATATCTTGGGTTGTTTTGCATGCCATTGTGTTTGGTGGGGCAGTCTGGGCATTTAGGGGGGCATTTGCCCCCCCCATGCCTAGATCCGCCCCTGGTTAGAGGAGGCTTGTCATTTTAGTATTGACCAAAATGTTTGGTCTTTACAACACCAAGATTACTGGAATTACCCATATTGGTTATAACAAAACACAAAAAAAGTGGTCTTTGCATGCCAGATTTTCCTATGTGTTTTTCCCAGGCTTTCGCTTTGGAGCCTGATGTGAACAAACTATCAGTGGCGTTTCTAAGCAATTTGGAGCCCTAGGCAAGATTTTCCCTGGAGCGCCCCTTACCAAATGGACCCTTACGGGTCCATTTGGTAAAATGCCGCCCCCCAAGGGATAAAATTATGAACTATTTTTAAACTAAAGAACATATTATATGTGTTTTAAAATTCTAGTTATAGAGGATAAGTATAATGTATTCATCCATATGAGGCTTATTAGCCTGGGATCCTTTTAAAGTATCCCCCCCCTCCTCTCATGGCGCCCTAGGCAACTGTCTTGTATGCCCAATGGCAAAAACGCCCCCGCAAACAATGAACACTCGCCTGGGGTACTACAGAGGATAAGGGGAAATTAATCAGCCGATTCTACCGAAAATCAAGCGAGCATTCTCTGTAGGCTGCTTATTTAGCCGTGTTCCTGGACTCGGCATGTTGGCTGCCAGCCGTCTGACTTGCTAACCGGCGCGAGTGTTGGGCAGTAACTCATTTTAGATTACATATTACCGTAATATTACTACTTTTGCTCCAAAAAGTAAAGTAACGAGATTACTCTGCAAAAATGGGTAATAAGTAATGCATTACTTTGCAAGTAACGCCAAGTTACTTGTTCAAAACAAGCTTCTTGTTGCATGCAAAAATAGAACAGATTTACAAGCTATCGACAGGTACTGTAACAACAGAGATGTGCACTAGATTGTAGATCCAGTCCACACGCTGCATCCTGCACACAGTTATGTACACTACAAATCGCTTGCTGCTATATTTTGTATTTATTTTTAAATACAAGACCTCAACTGTCTTTGAAAACAATTGTGAAAAAGTTTAAAAAGTCAAAGAGGCAAAGAGACTACTATTATTACAATAAATTGGATTCAGTTCTAAAAAGAGCTCGCTAAATAGATTATGTTGTACATCTCTATTTTTTTCAAATGTAGGAGTTGAGAACTTGGGAAAGTAATAAGGTAATATGTAATATATTACTCTTTGATTCCAGTAATAAGTAAAGTAATGATATTACTTTGTCTAAGGGGTAACGAGTAAAGTAAAGAAGTTACTTTCCTAAGTAATATTGACCAACACTGCTTGCTAAGCGGCGCGAGTGTGTCGCGATGCACAGTCAGTTTTAATGCACATTCGGCTACTTTATTGCGGTTGTTTGAGTCAGTATACTGGCCCCCTGCAACACTAAACATAAACGCAAGCACGCCGCCACGCTAACACAGGGCTTAAAACAAGACGGCCAACCGGCCATGCTGATCAAGGATTTCCAGGTTTTTGTCTTATCAATGCGATCGTGTCGTTCTGTTCCCAGACAACATGCCTCGTCGATAAGAACGGCTAATTAATAAGCAGCCTCCTGGGAATTATTCCTTGATAAGCTGGTGAATTAATGTTCAGATCCTGAGAACGTTGATGTGACAAAGTCGTATGGTGATAAACAAAATGTCGTTCATCAAAAACAGGGGTGCCCAAAAGACGGTGATCTACCAGTAGATCGCCTAAAATATAGGCGATATTAGGCAATCTCAGCATAGCAGGGGGGGCACTTGGACCCTTATACTGTAGATCTCTTGAGAGCATTAAAATGAAACCAAACGGTTTCATTTTGCACTCTGAAGAGTTAGATTATATTTAAACATCTGAATTAGGTAATTTTCAAGAGTCCACACAATTAGAAGATGGAGAATAGTTGTTATTTTGACCAACGTTTTGCCAGTTTTCTTTTTTCTCATTTGAGGACAAAAAAGTGAAAGTTCTTAGTTTTGGGTGCAAGAGACTAAACTCGACATAAACTACTTTTTTTTTTTTTTTTTTTTTTTCTTTTTTATCCTCTCCCAGGAACTCCCGCTGGACGAACCGAAAGGAGACCAACAACTCGGTGCCGTTCGGCCTGGTGAGCCCGGGCGCGTACTACTCCTCCAGCGACGTGTTCGTGAAGGTCCAGAGGCCGCAGGAGGAAGCCTCCGGAAGCTTCCTGGAGGAGGTGTACAGCCGGGTGCAGCGCGTGGAGGAGGGCCTGGTGGACTTGGTGCTGCTGGGCCTCAGCGGCGAGAAGGCGGTGGCGCGGCGGGAAAGCGAGTCGCTGCTGCGCGTCGGCACCACCGTGACGGCGTTCGGCGAGGTGGTGCTGGAAGGGGGGAAAGTGATGCGAGTGCAGGCGCCGCAGGACGGCCGCAGCTTCGTCCTGGTGCCCACGGACTACCGGAGCTTCATGGAGCGCCACCAGAGCTCCGCCACCATGTGGATGGTGTCCACGGCGCTGTGCGGGGCCGCGGGGGTCGCCCTGTTGTCTGGGGTCGTCTCTGGCCTGCTGGGAAAACCAGGGAACAAAAGGGAATAGGGCTGTTGTATGTACATAGGCTAGGGCAGGGGGTTTTCAACCTTTTTGACACCAGGGACGACCATTTACCGTATTCAGCATTTGAGCCACGGACCACCATTTGAATTCTTTTGGTTTTGTTCACAATTCCAGGCTGGATTTTTACAAACAAAAACAGACTTCTGAATATTTTAACTCTTGAGAGTGTGAAAATGAAACCAAATGGACCCGCAAGGGTCCATTTGGTTTCATTTTTACATTCTCAAAGAGTTACATCTGGTTAACCAACTTTCCATCATTTAGTCTGGGGACCACCTGGAACCCTCTCAAGGACCACTGACCTAAAACTAAAGAATTCTTTTGGTTTTGTTCACAATTCCAGGCTGGATTTTTTTTTACAAACAAAACAGACTTCTGAATATTTTAACTCTTGAGAGTGTGAAAATGAAACCAAATGGACCCACAAGGGTCCATACGTTGAGTGTAAAATTTTTTACATTCTCAAGAGTTATATCTGGTTAACCAACTTAGCTGGGGACCACCTGGAACCCTCTCAAGGACCACTGGTGGTCCCCGGACCACCTGTTGAAAAACCCTGCTGTAGATGCATGACAGGATGGGGCAAAATCAGGGACAGAATGAACGTTTTTTTTTTCACATTTTTAAACTCGAGGAGGAACTAATACTTGGCTAAATACTTACTGGCGACTTTTTCTTTTTTACTCCCCCATCATCACTATTATAGCGACCAGAACTAATTTATATTTCACCAAAACCAGAGCAGAACTCTCACCACGGGACTCTGGACATCAATTATTACAGTTGACACCACTAAATTAATGGCAAGTATTTCACACGGCTTAAGTTAAAAAATATATTTACTATCCTATAACTTTAAAGGGGCTTAACCTTACTTAAGTCATGATTTAAGACAAATGTTACAATTCTAGTTCTAAAAACAAGCAAATCTATGTTGGCCTGTGCTGATCTATTGCTACTGTTAATTGAATTAAAAAGTAATGAAGATATGCAGCAAGGTGGGGCATTAAAGATAAGAAATAGGAAAAAAATGAGAAAACTAGGTATCACATTTCAATCCATTCTCACCTCAACCCATGGAAATATCACATTCCATAGATAATCTACAAGTAGAACAAAGTCTGCTCATCCCAGCATGCATCTACAGTAAATACAGTACATTCTACTATACGTGCAAAACAATTGTTGCTATATTAACCACTACAGCTTGGTAGGATTGACTTCCAATACTTTAGGGAGTCAACGTACCATATGTCTAACCATAAAGCTGCTACATGACATACACCCTTTTAACTTTTGGGGTTACTCCAAAAGGGTTTTTTTTTTTTTTTTGTGGTGGGTGCAACCATTCCTACAGGGAGCTTTATGCGTGGAATTTGGCTTAAGTGTGATTGTCGTGCAGCCTAATATACATACACATAACAAGTGTTGTAGTGGGACTTTTAGAAGCGGGGGGGGGGGGGGGCGGGACGCCTCTTAAAGGGGAATCCCACCCATTTTCATTTTTTTTCCTGAGAGTGAACAAATGTGAACCAAAGGGACCCTAGCGGGTCCATTTGGTTCCAAACTCCTTATCATGGTCAAACACATCTTGATGATGGCATCAAGATGTATTTCACCATGCTAATGATTTTTTTCAGACCTCCATTTCTAGGAAACACAGAAGGGGGGAACTTTTTTTATCATGTCCACACAACATCTCTAAGGTATATTAATGACATAGTAAAATATTGGAAATGAGTGGAATTCCCCTTTAAGACACTTGCATTTGCATGCGCATTTGCGTGCACCTGCGCAACACACACAGACGCGCTATTAAAACAAGTATAGCATATTGAGAAAGATTGTTTAAAATGCCTAATTGTATCCATGAAAATAAATGACAAGACAAACATACGGTAGGCCTACTTTTGCCCCCCAAAATAACCATGAAGCTGTATGTTTGATTTTGGGTGTGACAACCATTTCGAGGCTTGTGGCGGAGGCTGGCCAGAACCAGACTGCCACCCTGGCTGTCTTCCTGTGGCATCCAGGGGTGTAGTGGACGCGGGGGGACGCGGGGGGACGGCGTCCCCCCACTTCTCACATCTAAAATATTTTTGGGTCTGAAAAACATCATTAGCATGGTGAAATACATCTTGATGACATCATCAAGATGTGTTTCACCACGTTAATGAGTTTCCTTTTTTGAGAGTGTACAAATGGAACCAAATGGACCCGCTAGGGTCCATTTGGTTCACATTTGTGCACTCTCAGAAAAAAAAATTATAAAATGGGGGGAATTTCCCTTTCAGAGGCGTCCCCCCACTTCTAAAAGTACCACTACAACACTGGTGGCATCACTAAATTCACTTTACAATCCAGCCATGAATGGTGAATGTCTTTGATGCTGGAAATGATACTGTACTACTGTAACATGCACACTTCACTGGGAACACAGATACAGGAGTAGTCATTTGTGACCTACTGTAGATGTGTTGGTAAAGTTAAAGGGAAAGTACACTGCTTTTAAAAACAAAAAGAAAAAAAAAACTGAGCCATTTAATTTGACATGGGCAGATTCCTTATTTTTTTGCATTTAAGTTACTACAGTACAGTAGTGTTCAAAATAATAGCAGTCTGTTCAAAAAACTGAATAAAGCCCAAAATCCTTATAGTGGTTTTATTTCCATGCATTGGGAACACTGCACATCATATTTTAAATCAAAACATGAAGAAAAAATCTGAAATTATTTAATTACTTTACAGAAAATGAAGAAAAATGAACTTTGGGCTTTTCAAAAAAATAGCAGTGTCTGCACTTTACTTTACAAACTCAAATATTTACTGTATTAACTGAAAAATATCCAGGATTCAGCATTCCTGTGAATCACTAAACTAATATTTAGTTGTATAGCCACTGTTTTTGAGAACCGCTTCACATCTGTGTTGCATGGAGTCGACCAACTTCTGGCATCTGTGAACAGGTATTCCAGATTTGACAACGTTCCATAATTCCTCTGCATTTCTTGGTTTTGCCTCAGAAACAGCATTTTTAATGTCACCCCACAAGTTTTCTATCAGATTAAGGTCCGGGGATTGGGCTGGCCACTCCATGACTTTAATTTTGTTGGTCTGGAACCAAGAAGCTGCTCGCTTACTGGTGTGTTTGGGGTCGTTGTCTTGCTGAAACACCCATTTCAAGGGCATTTCCTCTTCAGCATAAGGCAACATGACCTCTTCAAGTATTTTCATGTATCCAAACTGATCCATGATCCCTGGTATGCGATAAATAGGCCCGGCACCATAGTAAGCGAAACATCCCCATAGTAAAGCATTGTGGTGCAAGCATCCTGATACTCTTACTATGGTGCCGGGCCTATTTATCGCATACCAGGGATCATGGATCAGTTTGGATACATGAAAATACTTGAAGAGGTCATGTTGCCTTATGCTGAAGAGGAAATGCCCTTGAAATGGGTGTTTCAGCAAGACAACGACCCCAAACACACCAGTAAGCGAGCAGCTTCTTGGTTCCAGACCAACAAAATTAAAGTCATGGAGTGGCCAGCCCAATCCCCGGACCTTAATCTGATAGAAAACTTGTGGGGTGACATTAAAAATGCTGTTTCTGAGGCAAAACCAAGAAATGCAGAGGAATTATGGAACGTTGTCAAATCATCCTGGGCTGGAATACCTGTTCACAGATGCCAGAAGTTGGTCGACTCCATGCAACACAGATGTGAAGCGGTTCTCAAAAACAGTGGCTATACAACTAAATATTAGTTTAGTGATTCACAGGAATGCTGAATCCTGGATATTTTTCAGTTAATACAGTAAATATTTGAGTTTGTAAAGTAAAGTGCAGACACTGCTATTTTTTTGAAAAGCCCAAAGTTCATTTTTCTTCATTTTCTGTAAAGTAATTAAATAATTTCTGCTTTTTTCTGCATGTTTTGATTTAAAATATGATGTGCAGTGTTCCCAATGCATGGAAATAAAATCACTATAAGGATTTTGGGCTTTATTCAGTTTTTTGAACAGACTGCTATTATTTTGAACACTACTGTATATTGATGAAAATCATGTAAATCATGTGCCTTTTATGACCAAATCATTTTGCGAGGTTGATAATTGCATTCCTTTTTGTCCATCACTTCAACCTCTTTTTTAAAATGTGCATTATCGTGTCATCTCAGAATGATGTTTTTGTTGTGGGGAATGTTTTTTTTGGGGGGAATTGATGTATCTGATTTTGTTCATTTTGCAGTTATGTGTTTTTAGCAGATACTCTGATGACCATTGTTGCAGGGACAGCTTCCTATTGTCACTGTTATAAACAAAAGTGTTGCGTAAACAAAGTGTTCCAATAAAAAGTAATTTGTATTAAGAATTCTGCCAGTGATTACAGCATAATCTTCATCAGACGAAGAGATAGTTTCATCCATGAATGATGACTCACTTCAACCGTTATGCAAACCGCTTGCTTATCGAGCTGATCTCCTGCTCCTACTGCAGGTAGTCTAGGAACCGACTGGCACCATTGCCACTAATAAAACCCTGGAAATCCTTATCAGTGTGGGCCGGTTGGCCGCCTTTTTTTAAAGGGGAACTCCACCCATTTTCAACATTTAATTTTTAATATGTCATCAATATACCTTAGAAATGTTGTGTGGACATGATTAAAAAAAAGTTCCCCCAATTCTGTATTTCCTAAAAATGGAGGTCTGAAAAAATCATTAACTGATGACATCAAGGTGTACAGGTCCATTCCAAAAAATTAGAATATCAAGGAAAAGTTGGTTTATTTCCACAATTCCATTCAAAAACCCAAACTTTCATTAATTATAGATCCAGTGCTCACATTGTAAATGATTTCAAGTATTTATTTGTTTATTTTTACACAATATTGGCTTCCAGCTCATAAAACCCACCAAATCAGGATTTCAAAAAATTAGAATATTTTATGAGACCACTGAAAAAATGTGTTTTAAACAAGAAATTTTGACTATCTGAAAAGTATGTTAATGTATGCAGTTAATACTTGCTCTGGGCTACTTCAGAACAAATTATTTCATTAATGGGGCGTGGCATGGAGGTGATCAACCTGTGGCACTGTTGAGGTGTTATGGAAGCCCAGTTTTGCTTCAATAAGAGCCATAAATGAATTTGTATTGTTCAGTCTTATGTCTCACACCTTCCTCTTGACAATACAACCCAGATTCTCTGTTGGGTTAAAGTCAGGACAGTTGGCAGGTCAGTTAAGCGCAGTAATACCATGGTCAGTACAGCAGCTACTAGTAGTTTTAGCTCTGTGGGCAGGTGCCAAATCGAGCTGGAAAGGAAAATTAGCATCTACATGAAGCTTGTCAGCATACCGAAGCACAAGGTACTCTAAAAAGATGGCTGTGTTGAAGTTTTCAGCCGATAACATGGCCTAAATCATGCGTTTTGCCATGTCCAGTCTCCAAGCCATGTTATCGGCTGGTGTTAATCCACTGACAGTGAAAACTCACCAGTGGTTGCAACACAGCCATCTTTTAGAGTACCCTATGCTTCGGTATGCTGACAAGCTTCATGGAGATGCAAATTTTCCTTTCCAGCTCGATTTGGCACCTGCCCACAGAGCCAAAACTACTAGTAACTGCTGTACTGACCATGGTATTACTGCGCTTAACTGACCTGCCAACTGTCCTGACTTTAACCCAACAGAGAATCTGGGTTGTATTGTCAAGAGGAAGGTGTGAGACATAAGACTGAACAATACAAATTCATTTATGGTTGTTATTGAAGCAAAACTGGGCTTCCATAACACCTTAACAGTGCCACAGGTTGATCACCTCCATGCCACGCCCCATTAATGAAATAATTTGTTCTAAAGTAGCCCAGACCAAGTATTAACTGCATACATTAATATACTTTTCAGATAGTCAACATTTCTTGTTTAAAACACATTTTTTTAGTGGTCATTATAAAATATTCTAATTTTTTGAAATCCTGATTTGGTGGGTTTTATGAGCTGGAAGCCAAAATTGTGTAAAAATAAACAAATAAATACTTGAAATCATTTACAATGTGAGCACTGGATCTATAATTAATGAAAGTTCAGGTTTTTGAATGGAATTGTGGAAATAAACCAACTTTTCCTTGATATTCTAATTTTTTGGAATGGACCTGTATTTCACCATGTACCGTAAATGATTTTTCTTTCAGACCAAATGAAAATGGGTGGAATTCCCCTTTAAACTGTGTCAACATGCAACATTCTAGTGGTTGTTTATGGGTTAGGGTTAGAGGAGGCTAGTCGTTTTAGTACGTAGATATTGACCAAAACAAGCTCATAAACTCAAGCTCACAAGTTCATAGTGCGCCACTAGGTGGTGCGCTATAAGCTTGTAGGTCTGCTATTTAAAAAAAAAATCTTGAAAATGTGGCGCACATTTTTCCAATATATTATTTCGAAAGCAAACATTTTTAACTAAAACCTTTGCTTCTGGGAGATCCCTAGACAAAACATGTTTTCAGAATGGGGTCCACAGCTAAATATAGATAATTCTGGTGGTCCTTGGCATGAAATATGTTGAGCATCACTGACACAGGAACATAGATTTTTTTCAGAAAACCTCTAATCAAGCATTAGAGACTAGAATCTAGTGCCAGAAACTAGAATGTACACTCAGGAACTAGAATGTAGCCTCAGAAACTAGAATATACGAGCACGGTGGAACAGTGGTTAGTGCTGTCACCTCACAGCTAGAAGGTCCTGGGTTCGATTCCCGCTAGGGGCGCTGCTATGGGTGTCTGCTCCTCCGCCTCATCAGTGCCCATACCCAAGGCGGGGTTGGTGAAAGGGCCTTTCTGTGTGGAGTTTGCATCTAAACTGCCTCCCCCTGGCCAGCCGGAGCGCCTGATGGAGGGGACAGGAACTGGTTGGAATAACGTGTTCCTTCCACGCGTTATGTCCAACCAGGGAAACTCCCCCCTGTCAGGTGAAAAGAAGGCAGCTTGGACTCCTCATGCATTGAAGGAAGCATGAGGCAAGTCCGCCAAGGTTGGTGGAGGGTGTGTAGAGCCCAGGATGACATTAGGAATTGGCACTGGGTGAAAAATGGGTTACAAAATCATGGGATGAAAAAAAAATATAAAAAAAAAAGAAACTAGAATATAGCATCAGGAACTACAATCTAGTCAGGACAAAATGGGTATAAAGTAAATAATTTGTTTAGTTTCCCTTTTTATTGTTTCATTGTCATTCACACAGCAGCACAGCAGGCGCAGCCCATGTAGCCTAAACGCAGCCCAGTAGCACGCACATGTTGTGGCCTTTTAGATGGCAAACGATGCATGTCCGTTTTTTTGTTTTTAATAATAAAACTAATAACAGCTTGATATGGATGTAGTTTGTAGTGATGTGAATGTAACTGAAATTTCTTTCAAAAAAAAAAAAAAAATAGCCCGAGCCTAAAACTGAAAGGAAAACAACAGTCTCTGAGAAAGTCTTTGATGTAGTCTCTGGTTTAGTCGTCCTCTTCTGACGATTCATCCTCTGCCTCTTCCAACCATGTGATGAACTTCTGAAGCTGGAATACACACATAGAAATTGTGACAATATGTTAAATACTGCTATATTTATTTACAAGTAAAAAAAAAAAAAGTAGTCCCACAATTAAGTCATTGTGGGGCCATGTTGTCTAGGGAGTGCACACACAAAGTTGTACACAGATCCATGCAGTTGTAGGTAAAAACAGGAATTGTTCTGTTATAGCGCCACCATGGGGCTGACTTGGGGGGGGGGGGGGGGGGGTAGTGGCATCTTGTTAATAGTGTGATTTTATTTATTTATTCATTTTTTTGTCATTTCGATATTGTTCATTTTTTTCTCTAAATAATAAAAAAAAGAGCTGTAAAGCCACAACACAAAAATAACAAAAGTAGGCCTACAAAAGGATGTACTGTAATGTATTAAAAAAATGAATATTTGCAAATATTAACAATTAGTTGCGCAATGTATGGACATAACATGTAAGAGTAAATCTACAGATTTTGTATTTTTGGCCAAATTGGCCTCCTGGTGGCACCAGCGGGTCAGAAAACAGCTCATCATACAGCTCAACAAAGAAGAGAGTTGACACTCTCTTTGGTGTTTAGTCATAACACAACCCGCTAATATGGTGAGTTAGCTGCTTCTGGAAAACCTCATCTAATCAACTTAAACACTACTCCCTTTGGTCCTCAGCAATACACCCTGTTAAGTGGGATCAGGACATACTGTACATATTCATGGGGATTATACACAGACAATTTATATAGCAGGGCTGTCAAAAACAACTGATTTAATTTGTGAAATTAGATTCATTAAAAAAAAAGTAATATCCATGCTTGGATGAACCACCATCCCATAATCCCATCGGCTGCGCTATCCTATCTGGCCTTAAGTGGATGGAATTAACTGACATATGCTGCACATATGTTGGTTTTTACAGTTTTATTAGTATTAGTAATTACATAGGCAGAGGCTCAAATCACACAAGGGGTGAGAGAGGCGGATAACAAATCCACACTGGATGGCATAATTTGGACATAGTTCCACTGGCGATTCATCACAATTAATACTAAGCAAATTTTAAACGGTCTGACAGACCTAATTTATAGATACTGGTAAAATAAAAAATAATTAAGAGGGTTGGTTTGTTATTGGAGCATGGATGATAAGGTAAGACGTCATTAGTAAATAAAGTTTGACACGCACATTAAGTGACTGTGATGCTCTTGTAAATATATAAGGATAAACAAAAGAGTGGCTCATTCTCATGTAAGAAATAAGAATGTGAAATGTGTCAGTGCACACTGAGAGGGAAGTTTTTAGTTATATCAGTGCAGGGTTTAAACGCCTAATTACAACCCCAAATCCGTTGAAATTGGGACGTTGTGTAAAATGTAAATAAAAACAGAATGCATTGATTTGCAAATCGTTTTCAACCTCTATTCAGTTGAATACAACACAAAGACAATATAATTAATGTTCAAACTGATAAACTTTATTGTTTTTTGAAATTATACAATCTTTTGTAAATTGATCCCTGCAACACGTACCAAAAAAGTTGGGACGGGGGCAACAAAAGATTGGGAAAGGTCATGAATGCACAAATAACGCCTGTTTGGAACATTCCACAGGTAAACAGGTTAATTTTAAACAGTTTAATATCGTTATTGAGTATAACAAGACCATCCCAGTCGCTCACAATCAAAGATGGGGCGAGGTTCACCACTTTGTGAACAATTCTGTGAGAAAATCATCCAACGGTTTAAAAACAATGTTTCTCAACATTCAATTGCAAGGAATTTGGTGATTTCATCATCTACAGTCCATAATATAATCAAAACATTCAAAGAATCTGAAGAACTTGCTATACTAAAGCGTCAAGGCCGAAAACCAACACCAAACACTTGTGACCTTTGATCCCTCAGGTGGCTCTGCATTAAAAACTGACATCATTGTGTAAGGGATATTATTGTGTGGACTCAGGAACACTCAGAAAACCATTGTCAGTTTACATAATTTGTCGCTACACCTGCAATTGCAAGTTAAAAATCTACCATCGAAAAGCAAAGCCATACATCAGAAAGGTTGGTTTGAAAAAAACCAGAAATGCCTTCTCTGGGTCCACTATCATTAGAAATGTGGACTCATCAGACCACAGCCCACTTTTCCACTTTGTGTATAACCATTTTAAATGATATTGTACCCAGAGAAGGCATTTCTGGTTGTTTTTCTAGTTGTTTTTTCAAACCAACCTTTCTGATGTATGGCTTTGCTTTGCATGGTAGAGTTTTAACTTGCAATCGCAGGTGTAGCGTCAAATTCTGTAAACTGACAATGGTTTTCTGAGTGTTCCTGAGTCCACACAGTAATATCCTTTACACAATGATGTCAGTTTTTAATGCAGAGCCACCTGAGGGATCAAAGGTCACAAGTGCTAGATGTTGGTTTTCGGCCTTGATGCTTTAGTATAGCAAGTTCTTCAGATTATTTGAATGTTTTGATTATATTATGGACTGTAGATGATGAAATCACCAAATTCCTTGCAATTGAATGTTGAGAAACATTGTTTTTAAATCGTTAGATGATTTTCTCACAGAATTGTTCACAAAGTGGTGAACCTCGCCCCATCTTTGATTGTGAGCGACTGGGATGGTCCCGTTATACTCAATAACAATATTAAACTGTTTAAAATTAACCTGTTTACCTGTGGAATGTTCCAAACAGGCGTTATTTGTGCATTCATGACCTTTCCCAGTCTTTTGTTGCCTCCGTCCCAACTTTTTTGGTACGTGTTGCAGGGATCAATTTACAAAAGATTGTATAATTTCAAAAAACAATAAAGTTTATCAGTTTGAACATTAAATATACTGTCTTTGTAGTGTATTAAACTCAATATAGGTTGAAAACGATTTGCAAATCAATGCATTCTGTTTTTATTGACATTTTTCACAACGTCCCAATTTCAACGGATTTGGGGTTGTACAAAGAACCAATGTACTATTGAGAGTTCACACACACAGATGTGAGGAAGAAGCGATCAGAGATCAGATGACATTAGGATACATTTCAATGTGCACAGTGGTAGTGTGTGGGGGCCCAAAAACACGTTGTGTGCATGTTTGTTTTCTCCGAAATCCATCCCAGAATTATGGACAAAAACAAAATAAATCCTTAGTTTTGGAGTCTGTGGGACAAATAAATCTGAATAAATAGCAGGCCCTGGTATGAAAAAGGCTGAAACCCACGGTCTTAGTCGACAACATCCAGTCTTTACTTAGGGCTGTCATTTTCCCTCTAAAATACCATTTGAAATTCATTTCTTTAATATTTTAATAATCGAATATTATATTCGAATATTTACGTTATTGTAGCTCATTATTATTATAATATGGCCCAGATTATAGCCCATAAAATACTCTCAGTAATTAGGCATATTCTATGCATTGTCATTGACAGCATACTCTGTCCACTAGAGGCCCCCCTTCGCATGCAAATGTGGGCCATTGTGTGCATTACATGAAGCCCCATAGGTTTCACATCAAAAGCGGTGACCTATAGAAACCAGCACCTTCGAATGATTACCATAAATGGCAGAACATAATGACCACAGTTTCCATGTAACTCGGTCATCACACAGCTATAAATAATGTGGTTTATGACTGCAGTGGTTTTAGACTGAACGCCACTTTTATTAACTTATCTGTCTGTACTCTGCTAGCAATACAGGCTACTATAATGCACTGGACTTATTTTTTTTGCTCTATAAGGATTATTTTGGTCTGGGGACGCAACGGTAAGCAGCGTGCTTCTGTGAGTTCTCTCGCTCTCTCTCGCTCTCTAGTCTCTACACCTCTCGCTGCTACGCCTCCCCCCTCTCTAGGTAGGCTGCTGTCATGCTAAATGATTGGATGGACGCACACATTTATTCGCATGCAGCGATGGTTGCAAACTTGCAGGCACCGGATGATTTGTTACATTTAACAGGGGAAATAAGGTATGAAACCAAATAAAAATATGATATAGAATTAATTAATTATTAAGGCTAAATTCGAATGGCAATTTAATCCTTCGAATACTATATATTTTTTTTACTATTCGAACGGAAATTCATTAAATGAAATTCGAACCATCAACAGTCTTGTACTTACCCCTTGGTTCTTGCGCAGCTGTTTGCTCCTGTCGCTGGAGGCTCCCTGTGAGAACCAGCGCATGATGTTCTCCTCTTCCAAGATCTCCAGCTGGTACATGTTCATCAGCACCTGTTGGAAGCACCACAAGCACCAGAGCCTTTTAGTGGGAGAGTTCTGATATCCATGTACAGTACCTAGAACAGCCTGGTCACATGGTTCGTTGTGACATGACGATGCAGATCCTCTATGTGACCTAACTGGAGTTTGAAATACAGTGTTTTCAACAAGAACAGCGCAAATAACTGCTATTTTAGGTACTACGCAAAACAACAAGTGTTTTGAAGTATTGTTCGTTCACGACTAATAAACAACAATCCCCCACCCCTTCTATTTCCTTTCTGTGCCACAAAAGGCCCTTCACAATAAAGCGTATCCCTTGGTCCCTTGGTACACAGCTTATTGTTGACCTGAAATGTAGTCTTAGAATTGCAGCAACTGAACAGCGTGTGTTTGTGGTAGTGCTGTCAGACAAATTTCATTTAATGAATTCCGTTCAAATATTTAAAAAAATATATAGGATTCGAAAGATTAAATTGCCATTCGAATTTAGCCTTAATAATTAATTAATTCTATATCATATTTTTATTTGGTCTCATACGTTATTTCCCCCGTTAAATGTAACACATCTTCCGGTGCCTGCAAGTTTGCATTCGCATGCAGCGATGGTTGAGCGGAGCGGAGCGGCCGAGAATCCCGCTCAACGCTCTCGACGTAATTGTTCCCGCTCGCAATCCGCTCACGTGGACCCCCTCCCAGACCGCTCCCGCTCCGCTCCCAGCTCATTTTCATTTGGGCAGCTCCGCGCTCCTCACTCCGCTCAGCCCTGCCCGCTCAGGAGCAAAATTTGACTGGAAAAAAAGGCTGCTGCTTTTTCTTTGTCGAAACACCCCCTCACAGCATAAACATTTAAGACAGGAGTTATATGTGCAGTTACGCTGTTGTCTATATTAACCCAGACAGGTGCGGCGAATAACTAATTAATCTTATGCCGCGCTATTTTGTTTCCAAAATGCTATATGGGATAATAGGTTATTGATGATGTTACACTGTGGGGGAATTGAACATAATTGGGGGGGTCGCTGCGCTCAAATACGTTGCCGTTATGATGTGCAGTGCTTCAAAATAAATAGCGAGGTGACGCATCTAAGGCAAGATAGCAAGACAGTCAGCTTATTTTTTCTTTTTTTCCCAATTTCCATCATGATCATCATCTCCTCCTTCCTCCCGCATCATCAGAGAGGATTTTAAATGTCTTGATCGTGTTGCTGGCACTGTAGGCCTATAGTCGCCATCTGAACCACAACCACACGTTTATGCTGTGCTACTGAACACGTGTGCCGTTGTGTGGACTGAACGGCTTGGAGCGGCCTGGAGCGGAGGATAATTCTCGCTCCAGAGCGCGCTCCGACCCATTTGAAAACGCGCTCAGCGCTCACTTAAAAATCCACGCGCTCCGCTCCGCTCACAATCTCTGGCGTCCACTCACTTAGCATGACAGCAGCCTACCTAGAGAGGGGGGAGGCGTAGCAGCGAGAGAGAGGTGTAGAGAGCGAGAAAGAGCGTTTGCGTCCCCTCAGACCAAAATAATCCTTATAGAGCAAAAATAAGTCCAGTGCATTATAGTAGCCTGTATTGCTAGCAGAGTAGACATACTGTAAGTTAATAAAAGTCTCTGCGTTCAGCATAAAACCACCGCAGTCATCAACAACATTAGTTACAGCTGTGTGATGACCGAGGAACATGGAAACTGTGGTCATTATGTTCTGCCATTTATGGTGATCATTCGAAGGTGCTGGTTTCTATAGGTCACCGCTTTTGATGTGGCATCAAAACCTATCGGAGCTTCATGCACACAATCGCCCACATTTGCATGTGAAGGGGGGCCTCTAGTGGACAGAGTATGCAGTCAATGACTAGGCCCTATGCATAGAATACGCATAATTACCGAGAGTATTTTATGGGCTATAATCTGGGCTATATTATATTAAATAATGAGCTAAAATAACGTAAATATTCGAATATAATATTCGATTATTAAAAATATTAAAGAAATGAATTTCGAATGGTATTTTAGAGGGAAAATGACAGCCCTAGTTTGTGGGAGAAACAGTCAGACTGAGTACCCATTTCGCCCCGACATTGTAGATTGTACAAAACATTCGCTCTGAAAGAACATACTGAAAGATGTTGCTGCTGCATTCTCGCATTCTCCCGAAAAAAATAGCAGGCGTTCACGGCTGCTATTTTTCCATGAAAGTTAAAACACTACAAATACAGTACAGAACTCCCACGCAATATGGAGCTGCCACCACCAGCACCAGCGGCTCTGACAACCACTTCATGTGGAGGAAAACATCTTCGCACAGACCTTGACCATGGCCCCCCAGTGGCTCTCCTGCTCCAGGAAGTACTCTTCAAAGGCCGCCAGGCAGTCCATTTGGTCTTGTGCTCGCTTGACGTAGTTTTTAAAGACGGGTGCCCATTTCTTCATAAGCTGAGAGAGAGAAGGTAAAAAAAACAACAACAACAACAGATGTTGACAAGGCCATGATGGTCTGGAACGTGATGGCAGGCCAAATGTACCAGCTGCACCGTTTAATAGATCAGTCAGAGTAAAGGAGCACTTCACAACGTATATCTTCATATAACAGGTCCTCACTAATGTGCATGATAAAATACCACTATTTTTTTCCTACTCAGTCTGTGTCTCACATGAGGGCCGTGGGCAGTTCAGAAACTTCTTCCAATGACATCATCATATTAGCTTGGATTCCACCATTGATGACGTCATTGGAAGAGGTTTCTGAACTGTCCACAGCCCTCCTGTGAGACACAGACTGAGTAGAAAAATACAGTGGTATTTTATCATGTACATTAGTGAGGACCTATTATATGAATAAACGTTGAAAAGTGGTGAAGTGGTCCTTTAATTACTATTTAATATACAAATATACACCAAAAGAGTTGCGTATTACGCTGCGTATTATTTTAAAGTTCTTGCAAAACAACAACTGCAAAATAACAAAGAAATAAAAAAATAACATTGAGTGTGGTGGAGCAGCAGTATGATTATGATTTTTTCCCTCTCCCATTTGAAGAGAAGCACACACACACACACACACACACACACACACACACACACACACACACACACACACACACACACACACACACACACACACACACACACACACACACACACACCTCTGTAGGTTATTCACTTAGTATCGATTGCCTACAATAAAAAAACATTAAACATTGTTGTGCTGCGGAATCTGGATAAAACTGAGCCTAGTCTGAAAACCTTTTTTTACCCGCATGCGGAATTCCGCGGCGGTGTGGGCAAGAGCAATTGACATAATGTGAGCTTGATTATTCTTTTCCCATACTCCGGATTTCTCTTGCGGTTTTCTGTCCAAGAAAACGCACCGGTGTGTGCAAAGACCTTTTTACTCACAGGCAGAAGATGCGTGACGTATTGTGGCGTGGTGAGCTGTGGGCCGTGCTGCTGGAAGGGGAACTCCAGGAGCACTCTGGTCAGCATCTGCATCACCTCCTTCATGCTGATGTTGTACGCATACCTGCAAAATGGAAAAAATGACAGGCGAGAGTCTGAGAGACTAAAAAGAGAATATACATTGGCTGAATACCTAAGTACAGTAAAAGACCCAAAACTTTGGAAAACATTGACCAGATACAGACTCAGTGATCACAGCCTCGCAATAGAGAAAGGCCGCCACAGACAGACCCCACTCCCAAGAGAAGCACGACTATGCAGTGCATAGTGTGTGTGCACTGCACACAAAATGTGGTTGAAACCGAGCTACACTTTCTAACCACCTGCCCCTTATACCAAGACATCAGAGACACATACTTCCCACAAATCGCACACACTCAACGCGAGTTCGAAACTATGACCAACGAGGGAAAACTTCCATACCTATTGGGAGAAATACAACAATGTGCAAACACAGCAGCAAGATTTGTGCACTGTTGCGACGTAAGAAGATTGGCCAATGGAATTCAACCACCCTAAGGACTACGATCTGTACTATCCAGACTTTTCCATGTAAACAGAGCTGCTACATTTAACTCTTTGACAGATCAGCAGAAAAGCTAGGCTCGCTCCCATTAGGCTCAATATTAACACAATAATTTATAGAAAATCCTCTGTTGTGAATTTGTACAAATGAATGATATCCAAAGACAGTTTAAGGTGTCTACTTTAAGGGAAAAAATAAAATGAGTTGATCAAGTGTTTCGGCTTTTTTTAATACATTTGGCAAAACAGCCTGTATTTTCACATTTCACTGTTTCCAGGGCTCATTCAGAGATAAATGCATTTAAAGTTATATCATTTATCATTTATCAATGATAGTTGTAAAGTGTGTGAGGTGTTTTCTGGGTTTTGTAGTGTAATCACCACTTAAAGGACTTCATCAGGTGGTGTGCAGTGAGTTAATGAGCTTGTTAACAAAACAAAGCCTAAAACGACTTTTGGAGTGATAAACAGACAACAGAATAACCAATCACTCCAAAAGTCGTGGTAAAACAGTTAAGGAGTTAAACAGATAGTGAATCTGTTTGTTTTCTTCTTATTCTGCATGATCTGTCTTGAAGTAGCAATAAAAATGTTGTTGTAATGTGCTATAACCTTTTATAAAACAATGCAATGTAGCAAAACTCTGTCTACAAAAATCTGTACCCCCCTCCAACTGTATATATTTGTCCCCATTTTCAACTGTTTTTATTGTATCGTTTTGTGACTCTTGCTTTGGCAATGTAAATGTCTGTTTTATCATGCCAATAAAGCTCATTTGAATTGAATTGAATTGAATTGAATTGAGAGAGAGCGCCAAATACACACTAAAGCAATGAAGATAATCCCTGACTAGACTAGATTCTAGTTTCTGACGCTAGATTCTAGTTTGACACTAGATTCAAGATTCTAGTTTATGACGCTACATTCTATGTTCTAGTTCCTGACACTAGATTTTAGGTTCTAGTTCCTGACACCAGATTCTAGGTTCTAGTTCCTGACACCAGATTCTAGGTTCTAGTTCCTGACACCAGATTCTAGTTCCTGACACTAGATTCTAGTTCCTGACACTAGATTCTAGTTCCTGACACTAGATTCTAGTTCCTGACGCTAGATTCTATAGTTCCCGACACTAGATTGTAGTTTTTATGAAAAATCCATGTTTGTGTGTGAGTGATGCTCAACATATTTCATGCCAAGGACCACCAGAATTATCTATACATGGCTGTGGACCACCATCTGAAAACATGTTGTTCTAGGGATCTCCCAGGAGCAAAGATTTGAGTTAAAAATGTTTGCTTCTGAAACAAATATATCCAAAGATTTGCGCCACATTTTCCACCTTTTTTTTGTAAATAGCAGACCTACAAGCTCATAGCGTGCTATGAGCTTGTAGGTCTGCTATTTTTCAATAGCTAGAGTATGACATAATGCTTAGAACACCACTGCTTACTTCAGAGAGTTGATCTCCAGCACCAGGTTGTCACAGCCGATGTTCTCGTCCAGCCCTCTCTGCAGAGTTCCCAGAACCTCCATCTCAAAAACTGCACACGAATGGAACGGCAAGACGATACCAGATCAACAAGATCCGTTTTATTGAGCTTGTGCTCATTACACATACAGCATCTATTGTGCAGTGAAATGTGGCGGTGGTTGGCATGCTATCAGACTAAGCACACAATGTCAAACATAAGAAAAAGGTGTAACACAAGTTAGAATTCAGATAAGAGATAGCAATTATAAACTGGCCCACATAAATGTGACTTTAGGAATTATGTTCACCAGCATAACAATACCAATTTGTAATGTATCTTATATTGTTTTAATCGTGGATGTGTAACAATGCATGGCGTGTAGAGAGATGGGACATTCCTGGAATGAGTAACGCTGCTTGTGTCACGAAATGAAACGTCGTGCCTTTCTTGACGTTCTTTATGCCGTTTATGACCCATTATGTTCAGAATCTGCCTCAAAGCGAGGTTAAGTGTGTCATTTTGGCAACGTTTTTTGGGTGGGCCTGCACGTTTAGCAGTGTTACTCATTCCAGGAATGTCTGCTGTGTAGAATATCTCGACACATGCCATACCTTGCTGTAAAGCTGACTAATCAACGATTAAAACGGTATAAGATACTTATGTGAGACAGTTTATTATGAGATAGATACAGTGCAAAAGCTTACAGTTTGTGCAAGATATCCTGTTTGTCTTGCACAAATTGTGAGTTTTTGCGCGCACGCACACGCACACGCACACACACACACACACACACACACACCTTTGACATCGTCCATTTCAGGTGAGGGAATGACCGGTTCATCTGTGTCATCAGGTTCACTGTCCTCACTCTCACTCTCAGGATCTGGGTTCAACACCAAGCCTTGTGACGCAGCCACAAATTTAAAAAAGAGTGATTATCATGGGGTCATCATGGGAAATATTAGTATATGTATGTATTAGTATATCTAACGGTGATTTGTTTCCTAACAACTGTTGTCAGTTGTTAGGAAACAACTCACCGTTTTGTTGGGTGTGTTATCCCACTTATTACATGCCTTAAAACATTAATGAATAACTAATAATTGATAAATGGTAGATAACAAGGCTGCTTTTATTCATCAGTGGTTGTGTAGGCTAGGTTCGTCCAGGCACGGAGGTCTGTTGTTTAGCGGTGCGGTCTGTTGTGACATATCTAACCGCTCACGTGACCAGAACGCTGGCTTTTGATTGGAGCATTCATTCAAGCTTCGCAATAAAATGACTTATTATGTGGTCATAAAGGCCTCACCCCACAGACACTGGGACAACTCCTCTTCCTCTGTGTCGTCCAGACTGTTGGCCTTCCACACGTAACCTTTGCCCTCTGTGCCGACCTCCGCAGGGTTGAACACTGAAGGGTACGAGTTTTATTGTGAAAGGTTAAGACTGCTGAACAGCGAAAACCAGTTGACCGTTTCTTCATTTTGTGACTCACTGAATTACTGTATGTTTAAATTGAATTTTAAAAAAAGGACAGCACGCACATTTCTGTTTCTTTTTGTCTTTACTCTGTCCAACTTCCGTGTCGTCGCTCAGGAACTCGTCGTCGTCCTCCTCGTCCTCCTCCTCTGGGTTGTGCATGGACACCACCGTGGCTTCAGGCAGGGACACGTTTGGTCCAATCACAACCTGACAAACAGTCAATTAGAAGAGTGGACTAAAGGCCTGTCTCTCTCTCTTTTCAACTTTCCGACGCAACTTCCCATAGCTCGGAAGTTGAAAAGTTGAAAAGTGACGTCATCCAAAATATCCTAAACGCATTTTCCCGGAAATTTTGTTCTGAAAGCTGCAGCGTCGGATGTTGTGACTCTCCAAACCCACCCAAACCTTTTCATGTCATGGACCCCCAAAATGATTATGTCAAGGACCAACAGCTCTAGTAGTGTTTAAGCAATCTATCGAGACAGTCTCGCTTTTTTCTGAACAAGAACGGGTGAAGTATGGACGTAATCTGTGTTCGGAGAGTTTTTTTTTGGGGGGGGGAAACAAAAAAAAAAGTGTGATCGTTCCGACAAAACGTCAGAGAAAGTATGAACAGGGCTTAAAGGGGAACTCCACCGATTTTCAACATTTAATGTCATTAATATACCTTAGAGATGTTGTGTGGACATGATAGAAAAAAGGTTCCCCCAATTCTGTATTTCCTAAAAATGGAGGTCTGAAAAAATCATTAACATGGTGAAATACATCTGATGACATCATCAAGATGTATTTCACCATGTTAATGATTTTTCTTTCAGACCCCTTTTTCCTGAGATGGTACATCTCTCGTACATCCCCTGGTTCATTCATTCTCTATAGAGATTATAATGGGATCATCTTAAAAAATCGTTTCATACATAAGGAATGTTGGTCCAAAAGTAAACAAACTGTCTCGGCGATATTGCCGGGGAGTCGGTCATAATCGATGCCTGTTTCTAGCAAAGATTTCACTAAACTAATTCTTGTTGAATTAGTTTGGTGAAATCTGCAGTGTTTTCTCTCATGTTTATTGACTCTTCATATCCATACGAGTGAAACAGCCTGGATGACTTGTTTCTTTTCCAATCTCCAATCAGTTCCTATAAGAGGCGATCTAAAATCCCCCTAGCGCACAATATTGATGTCAGAGTTCAGTGCTCTATTCCAGGGGTTTTCAACCTTTTTGACACCAGGGACCACCATTTATTCAGCATTTGAGCCACGGACCACGGTTTGATTACATTTTCACACCAAAGACCTACAATTAAAGAATTATTTTAATTTTGTCCACAAATCCAGGCTGGCTTTTGCCAACAAAACAGTGTAAACTTCTTAAACCCATTAAGGACGGGAATCCATATTTGGATCCTGTACAGTGTGTACAGTATTCAAATATTCAATTTGTTTTTATGCTGATATATAAATATTTAAAGTTTTTCAAGAACCTTAGGTCAGGCCTAAATGGGTTAAGTGGTACTAATTCAGTTGATGAATATATTAACTCCCGAGAGTGTGAAAATGAATGATTTTTACATTCTCAAGTGTTACATCTGGTTAACCAACTTTCCATCATTTAGCCTGGGGACCACCTGGAACCCACTCAAGGACCACTGGTGGTCTCCGCACCACCGGTTGAAAACCCCTGCTCTATTCTATGGTATCAACTGCTAATTAACCACAGGAATCAAAGATGACTGAGGTGCATGTACTTACGTTGTACGCTAAGACACATCGTTGGTTTAGTCTGACGCCCTCCTTGACGTCGGCCCCGTCACACACCACCGACTGTGTGATCTCCACGTTGCTGGCGATGTGGACGTCGTTCCAGATGTAGGCACGGTTCAGGATGACGTTGTCACCTGGCGGAGCACAGCATGCAATGTACAGGGGTTGACACTAAGGTCTCGGAGGCACTTGCCCATCGGGCAAGTGCAAGTCGGGTTCTACTTGCCCTCAGCTCATGGTCACTTGCCCCCCAGAAATATATTGTAAATTTTGCAGATGTAACTCTTGAGAACATAAAAATGAAACCAAATGGACCCTTGCGGGTCCATTTGGTTTCATTTTTACACTCTCAAGAGTTAAAATTCATCATCCTAATTATCCCAGGTCTACACAACTATAGAATGTAGAAGATTAATGGTCATTTTGATGTGTTAATTTGCCTGTTTTGTTTCCCAAATCCAGCCTGGAATTGTGGACAGCTAGAAAGCAGGGAAAGACACAGAGGCAGAGTGCAATGACTGCCTTCAAGACAAATTTATCTTGTGTTGTGTTATAGTGCACTAAGTTGCACACTTGCCCGATCGGGCAACCAGGTAGCAGTCTTCACTTGCCCCACCATTTTTTTTACTTGCCCCGGGCAAGCGGGCAAGTGTTAGTGTCAAGCCCTGCATGTATGTTTATTGATTGATTGTCCAAATAATACACTAGTGGTTTCGCGAATGTCTTCATGTCAAGATCTGCCATTTTCAAATAAACAATAAACAACGAACATAGGGCTTAAAGCGGTCAAACAGATCTTAACTCATTTACCACCTCCGGTAGGCCTACGGTAGGGACCCCTTCATGTTTTGCGCAGTAGGGCAAAACATGACGAACCGTAGATTTCATTGTTTAATCCATCTATTAATACGAGCGCATCGTTCGGTTGTTGACTTTCATTTGGGACACAATAGACGTGGCCCATATACAATATAATACCAATATTATTAACACTTTGTTTGAGTTAGGGCTTAATAAGCATGTTGTTCATATGCCGATAATAATAATTACCTTTGTAGTGGATCGCCGGAGTGTTTCTCCCTTTAGATGAATCTTTTTTTGCTTAAAATAGTTCCCCCTTCCCAAACAGAAAAAAACATTGCATGGAACCATGCCAGTCCATTGAGTTAGCATTAAGCCTATACTAGCGGCGGTTTTATCCCTTCGGTCTGATGCCCGATGGTTGTTTACATACTATAATGTTTGTAAGCCTAGTCCTAACACTGACAAAGGGGGACATGCCTTTTTTCATAGTACTACACCCCCCTCTCCTGGCCACGGTGCGTAATGGTCCCATATGCCCTCCATTCACTGCTATTGTAGAGTAGAGTATTATGCACTCGATTTCCCATAGGTCTTTGCGTCCACTTCATCAGCTTGATTTCCGCTTTCATCACAGCGCAACAAAATCAACCCTATGTTGGCGATCAACATGGATTTTCGCTGTAACATTAAATAATCGGCGAATTAAACACTATTAAACATTAAAGGGCGGATAGGGTGGGTTTGGCTATGAAAACCATTTCCCAAAATGGCAGAAAAGGGCGGGTTAGGCAAACATAGTGTTAATGTAGTACCTATGGTGCAGTTGTTGCCGATGACGCTGTTGGAGATGTGACAGTTGGCGCCGATGCTGGTGTCCGAGCCGATGAGGACGTTCTCCTCCATCTGGCTGCCGTGTCCCAGGCTGACCCCGGGGCCGCGGTACACGTTGTGGCGGGAGTAGGAGGTGCAGCCCGGCGGGCCCTGCCGGTCCGTGAAGTTGGCCTCGGGGGTGAGCGGGTAGACCCAGCGGCGCACCAGGTCCGACGACACCGAGTCGTACATCAGCAGGTTGGTGACGCGGGCGCCGTAGCCGTCCTTCGTCACGTGCATGTGGATCTGGTTGCCGAGGATCTACGGGCATGGAAAAAAAATATTATACGACTCTTGTTTTCTTCAATTTCTTGTTAATTTTAATGCTTGGATCAACTAAAGGTACATTTGTTTGGACAATTATAATGATAAACAAACAAAAATAGCTCATGAGCGTTTAATTCAAGAACCAAGAACTATTCATTTTCCATGGTTTTCTTGATAATAACCAAAATTACTTGCATTGTACCGCCGAAAACACTACCTTTAAGCATTCCATGTTTTCTTTTCTGTTTGCTTTAAACACATGATACACACAAGAGTTAATACTTGATTGCATAACCATTGTTTTTGATGACCGCAGCCATGCGTCTTGGCATGGCTGCAATTGAAGAAAATAAGGGTTTGTCATTATCAAACCTTTTTAGTTGCTTATAAACGGCCTTAATTTCAATATTATTGTATTAGAGAATAATACAATCTATTGATCAACTTGACATGTATTCGCATTACTGGACTCTTCTAAGCAAAGTAGGCTATAAAAACCAGGGACTTCTTTTAACTTCTGGCTGGCAATATACTGAATGCAAAAGGATTTCTATTTGGAATAAGCCATGCCCCACTTGTGGATTACATTTTTGCAGTAGCTCTGGTCCAGCAGGGAGTGCATGACACGGTAGGGAAACTCTGCACTCCCCATTGTTCCCCATTGTACTTCGGTAGTACATCAGTGCTGAACCGAAAAAGTGAGGTTATTTGCATGTAAACAGTGCAGCTTTTAACTTATTTGTATTGGTTTGGAGATCGGCCGACTGTGACAAGCAGACTGGCCACTCTTCTCAGTCTCCCCCGAGATGATATGGATGAAAAAATAACGGAAAAATAACGGCGTAGCGGTCCGTTTAGTAACGGTAACGGCGCTACAGAATATTTAAAAAATAAGGCATTATTATAGCTTGCGTTTCTGACCAAAAGTATTGCAATTACAGCATTATTTGTAGCGCGTTATTGAGTAACTGCTCATTTCTCCTCCGGTCATCGTACCTCTTCATTGACCAAAAGCCCTCTGACAAAGTCGTTCCTCGTTTGGTAGTCAAAGTTGTCTGTGAAGAGCTCAGCAACCTGCGAGGAGAGAAGACAACGCTTCGTTAAACACTCGATAGTGATCCATCGTACTATGGCTTTCCAGCTTAGCTACAGTAGGAGGCTGACAATGCACAGTGCTGGTGCAAAAGTAGACGAATGCCAGAAATACAGTAGGTTCCTTACACTGCAGCTCCAATAAATGAAGTGAAACACATGTTTTGAGGCAATGCTCTTCAGACTCATTAGCTTGGAATGTCTTGTGGATCAATCAAAACACTGTGACATAAGTCCGTTCCTACTGTATAGTATTGAGCGTCGACTGTGTCTACCCAACTTGAGCATCGCAAAGCACTGCCGAGTGAGTCGATAGCAGAGTGAATAGCCATGCTGAGCGTTGTGAGGTTCAGTATAGCCGACTCAGCCGTGTCAATGTGTTGGTAAATATTATAAAAACTCAAATGCATCTGGTCTGAAACGTTTCTAAAAGCCAAGCCTCCATCACGCAACAGTGATACTGTATATGAACAACACAGTTAGGGTGTTGTTCAATGGTGGGAACGTTAGTATGATATGAAAGAACTTACCTACTCCTACTGTATATGAACAGAACGGCCGTGTGTCTGTGCCATTTACAGTATATGACCTGCCAAAGTGGAGAAGCTAGGGTGTAGTGCAGGGGTGCCCACACTTTTTTGACTTGAGAGCTACTTTCAAATTGACCGGTTCAACAAGATCTACACATCAAAAATGTGATTATCAATGTATCAACAAATTATGTGATAATTCCATTACTGCAAATCCAAGGCCCCTAGAAAGTTTGAGCTTTGAAATAGTTGGTGATGGTGTTACTTAGTGTTATAGTGTTTAAGAATAATGCACTTATAATGAAAAATAGAGGGAGAGAACTGGAAGGTTTTCTTGTATATGCTACTACTGGCGTTGGAAAATAGTATTTGGGGTTTGAGTTGACAGTTTGTGATGGTGACTTTATCGTCTTGCACCCAAAACTAAGAACTAAGAACTCATGTTTTTTTTTTGTCCACAATTGGGAAAGAGAACTGTCAAAATGTTGGTCAAAATAACAATTACTCTCTTGAAATTTACCTAATTCAGATTTAGTTTAAACCACAGAAATCAAAGATGACTGAGGTGCGTTTACTTACGTTTTAGATTTAGTTTACCACTCTTGAGAGCGGAGGTTTTGTTTTACCGCTCTCAAGAGTTACAGAACTATAAGGGTCCAAGTGCCACTATCGCCTATGTTTTATATTTTAGGGGACTGTCATGTGATCTACCTGGATGGCCTGTGTGATCACAGTCTACCTTTCGGGCAGAAACACCCTGTAGTGGGAGTTACAGTGTGCACCGACCTTCTTAGCGCTTGTAGACTGACCTGTGGTGAACAGATACTGATGTGACAGTCCAAGAGATCGTGTCTGATCTCAAACTCATCGCTTCCACTGTGGAAAATGTTCTGCAGAAAAGAAAAAAAGGAAAAAGCACAGCGACTGTCAAGTAAAAGTAAGCCATCGTTTGCAATTAGAAAAAGACAAATCACTCGTTTCGAGATGCCCCAGTTACTGCAGGCAGTCCATCTGCTGTGAAGCAAGGTTATAATAGTTAACTAAAACTAACAAAAAAAAAAAAAAAAACGAAAACTGAAAAAAAGGAGTTAACTGAAACTAATAAAAACTAAAAATGAATGCAAAAAAGGATAACTGAACTAAAACTGTAATGTGGGTTCAGAAAACTAACAAATTTAGCAATTTTTACCTCCAGTGTTATTGAACTAGTTCCATAACACTGGGGCTAAAAATGGTGTTCTGGTGACTGGTGAGAGAGTGCAATCATCCAATCTACTAAGAAACCCAAAGCAAGGGTTGAATACCAACCTTTTCCTACTTTGGCATATTTTTTTTATCTTATACCTGACAACCAAAGCACAGGGGGGAAAAATAAATAAATAAAACGTATTGTGGCTAAACTAAATTTGGCCCAATGCCACGTTCAGTTGTCCACTGTGGTGTTTGAACTCACCGAAAAGTTATTGACGCGCTCCGCCTTGCCTCCTGCTTGGTTCCAACAGCCGCAGCAGCACTTGTTTGTTTGTTGCGTAACTTGCGTTCAAAAATAATAAACTCAAAATAATACACCCGAGTGTGTCTAATAATGTATGCGTTTCCTAAGTGTTCATATAATTCCTATAATAGGTTCCTATATATTCCTTTGGTGTGACACTGTGTGATGCGAGTGTGCGAGCGAGCGGTAAGAACTGCAGCATCTCTGTGGTTCAAACACACCGGCTAACACCTGCATGGTCTGTTTTAACAAACAGTGGGCTAGCTTGCTGTGACCGTGCCCAGCCCACCACCATGATTCGACTGCCCTCTAGAGGCCTGGCGGCGCAATAACACCACCACCAAATGAACAATAATGATACCAAAATAAAAACACCCATATTGGCTCCTACAAAACTAAAACTATAACTAACTAAAATGTATTTATTTTCACCAAAATAAAAACTAAAAAAAATAGCAAACCTGCTCTAAAAACTAAAACTAACTAAAACTAAACCAAAATGAAAAATCCATAACTATAATAACCCTGCTGAGAAGGTTCTGTGGTCACCCACCATGGGGAACTGTATCTTCTTCTGGCCGTGGGTCTTCTGGTAGTGCAGGACTCGCTGGCTCTTGCCGTCCATGGCCACGATGATGTCGTCTTCCTCGCAGCGAGACTTGTGACCCGGCGACGACTCCTTGAAGATCATGGTCATCACCGAGATGTTCTTCTCCATCTTCCGCCGATGCCTGCAGTGATGGAAGTCCCAGAATACTACGTTTGACTCAGGATTTTGGTAAATAAGCCCATAGTTTAGATCAGGGGTGCCTAAAAGGTAGATCGTGATCTACCAGTAGATCACACAGGCCGTGCAGGTAGATCACATGACAGTCCCCTTGGACCCTTATAGATCTGTAACTCTTGAGAGCGTTAAAATGAAACCAAATGGACCCGTAAGGGTTTCATTTTACACTCTCAAGAGTTAAATTATATTTAAATCTGAATCACATAATTTTCCAGAGTCCACACAATTAGAAAATGCAGAAGTTTTTGCCACTTCTCTCTCCCAATTGTGGACAAAAACGTGAAAGTTCTTCCTTTTGTTTCAAACTCCAAATACTGTTTTCAAATCAAATGTCAGTAGTAGCATATACGCCCTTCTATTTTTCATTATAAGTGCATTATTCTTAAACACCATAACAGTAAATAAACACCATCACCACTATTTCAAAGCTCCCACTTTCTAGGGGGCCTTTAAATGGATTTTCACTTTTCAGTAATGTAATAATCACATTTTTTGATGCGTAGATCTTGTTGAGCCGGTCATTTTGAAAGTAGCTCCAAGTCAAAAAAGTGTGGGCACCCCTGGTTTAGATAAAGTATGGTAAGGATTGCTGAGCAGAATTACAAGCTTTATTTTCCCATCACAGGTTTACGGGCGTAAATACATGTTTTGTTACCTAATAATTCCCCTTATATCTGGGTGGGAGCTACTAGAATCCCCCAGTGTTGTTCTAGTCGAGTGAAACTAAAAATGTTCGTCGAGTACCTTTTTTACTTGTTTACTTAATTGTAATAAACTGACAATTTTGTCAACAAATAAAAATTAGATACAAACTAAAGTATGATGACTAAAATCTAATGACTATTCCGTCAAACAAATAAAAAAATATACAGAAAGAGAGAGACTAGTAGAAAAAAGATCCAGTGGATTAGAATGAAGACAAGTTGCTTTATGTTTCTAAATGATTTCTATGTGATCTATTGTATATGCTGGCAATTAACTGTTGAATCATCAATGTTTCTGCGACTTTTTCTGGTTCCAAATACATTTGCAGAGTCAATCAAAACATGTTAGTTATATTCTTGAATGAGTGAAATCTAAATGGTTTTAGATTTCACATGGCAGACTAAAATGTTAGCCATTTTTGTTGACTAAAGCTAGACAAACACCTTTAGGGGTTTTTAGACTAAGATTGAGACTAAAATTCTTGACTTTTAGTTCACTGAAACGTGACTAAATAAAAAATACGATAAGTCTGACTAAATATGTGATCGAAACTGGATTAAGACTGAGACTAAATTTAAAAATGGCCCCAAGGACCCCAATTGACTGCCTAATGATAAACGATAAATGAGCAGTTCCCCAACTGCTCAATGACCAAGATCCAAATTTTAATCCTGGTATTTCTTAGGTTTCTTTTCAAATAGACCTTTCACTAAGCCCCGCCCTCTCCCCAGTGTCCACCCAAGGCTAGAACACTTTCCAACCGGACTCATTCATTCCAACGTAAATATCATGGACATTACACATTAAATACTGGTTCATTTTAGAATCAGACCTTCAAAATCTCTTCCAAATCCATCAACAAGGCATAACCCTGTGCAGTGGACAAAATGTGTGTGAGACATTTATTTTTTAAAACAATGTTTTATCATATGGGAAAACTATTGGTGGAGAGGTTTGTCTATCACATGTTATGCTTAGCTGTGACTGGACCATAGCAGGTTGGGGAGGGGCTTACTGAAAGGTCTATTGATAAAGTGGGTCTCAAAAACCGGGGGGAAAAAAGAAAAGACAGATAAGACACTAAGGTCTCCGAGGCACTTGCCCATCGGGTAAGTCCAAGTCAGGTTCTACTTGCCCTCAGGTCATGGTCACTTGCCCCCCAAAAATATATTGTAAATTTTGCATTTAAGTTTACTTCCTACTTGGGTGCTTTAAACCAGGGGTTTTCAACAGGCGGTCCGGGGACCACCAGTGGTCCCTGTGAGGGTTCCAGGTGGTCCCCAGCTAAGTTGGTTAACCAGATGTAACTCTTGAGAACGTAAAAATGAAACCAAATGGACCCTTGCGGGTCCATTTGGTTTCATTTTTACACTCTCAAGAGTTAAAATTCATCATCTTAATTAGCCCAGCTCTACACAACTAGAGAATGTAGAAGATTAATGGTCATTTTGATGTGTATGTTAATTTGCCTGTTTTGTTTCCCAAATCCAGCCTGGAATTGTGGATAGCTAGAAAGCAGGGAAAGACACAGAGGCAGAGTGCAATGACCGCCTTCAAGACAAATCTATCTTGTGTTGTGTTATAGTGCACTAAGTTGCACACTTGCCCGATCGGGCAACCAGGTAACAGTCTTCACTTGCCCCACCATTTTTTTTTTACTTGCCCCGGGCAAGCGGGCAAGTGTTAGTGTCAAGCCCTGAAGGTCTATTGATAAAGCGGGTCTCGAAAACCGCGGAGAAAAAAAAGAAACGACAGATTAAGTCAACCTGTGCTCTTGCAGGGCTGTGCTGACGTCGATGTTGGACACCACGTCTCCGTAGACGAGCACGAAGTCGGAGCGCACCAGGGCCTTGGCGTCCACGTCTCTCAGCACGTCTCCCAGGGAGCGGTACAGGTCCGACGTGATGATGTGGACCGTGTTGGGCGACGTGGGACGACACCATTTAGAGTTCCTGAGGAGGATGGGCAGAAGGTCACTGATCCATACTTTCAACAGAAAGTGCTTCATAGCAGTGGGTTTTCAACCAGTGGTCTCGGGGACCACCACCAGTGGTCTTTAGAGAGTTCCAGGTGGTTCCCAGGCTAAATGGTGGACAGTTGGGTTAACCGGGTGTAATTCATCATCTGAATTATCCCAAGTCTACACAACTAGAGAATGTAGAAGATTAATGGTCATTTTGATCTGTATGTTTGACTGTTTTTGTTTCCCCAAATCCAGCCTGGAATTGTGGACAAAACCAAAATAAATCTTTAGTTTTGGGGGTCTGTGGGGCTAATATGTCATCAAATGGTGGTCCGTGGCTCAAATCCTGAACAAATAGTGGGCCCTGGTATCAAAAAGGTTGAATACCACTGCTTTATAGGGAACTGCGTTATTTAAACATCGCCTAGAAGGTTCTTCTGATATTACATTTGACAGTAATATACGTTTAAATTATAATGTTGCGAGTTGTGACAGGTGCTGAAATCAACTGATCTGCGAGTTCATAGATCAGTTATTTTCGACATTTGGCGTGAGGCCCAGATAAAAAGGCTTCAATGGGATAGTTCACTCCCCAAATGACTTTTTTCTCTCCATTGTGGAATGAACTCTCACTACAGGCAGCCTCCGTAGACAATTTAAAGCACAGCTCGAGACCTACTTCTATACTCTATACTGTACTTCATTTAGGTGATTTTTTTACACTCCACATTATTCATGTTGTTACTGTTTCTGCGATTATTTGAATGTTTTATGCCTCGCTTTTCTTTATTCTCTCGCTCTGTAAAGCACTTTGAGCTGCATTTTATGTTTCTAGAAAGGCACAGTACAAACTAGATTGGCATCAGCAGAGTGCAAACGTGCATGTTGCACACCATTAGGCCATGGCCTACTCGTGCGTGAGCGGAGTGAGCTAATACTCATGACAATTAGCTATAAAAGATCTTTTACTTATAGGTCAACGTCTAAATCGGGCAATTGGAGTTCCCCGAGGGACGACGGCCGCGGAGCACGAATGGACCGTGCACCAATCGTTTAAGTTGCCCCTGCTCAGATCAAAAACAGAGTAGAACTTACACTATGGGACTATCAACTAACAACCAGTGAATATTATTCATTAGTATGTTATTCTCTATTAGTATATGTTTAATAGTATAATAAAGTACCAAAACTCTCGTTATTATAGACATACATAGTATTTATAATGCTAAATGCATCAAAGCATAGGGTCATATGACTTGGGCTTGTCTTGGCTCATACTATAGATTTGTGTGTGTTGGCTTATTTCTTTTTTTTTTAATAATTTTTATCCCACGATTTTGCAACCCATTTTTTCACCCAGTGCCAATTCCTAATGTGATCCTGGGCTCTACACCCTCCGCCAACCTGGGGAGGCAGCAGACTGGGCTCATGCTTCCTTTAAGGCATGAGGAGTCGCGCCGCCTTCTTTTCACCTGACAGGGGGGAGTTTCCCTGGTTGGACGTAGCACGTGGAAGGAACACGTTATTCCAACCAGTTCCTGTCCCCTCCATCAGGCGCCCCGGCTGGCCAGGGGGAGGCAGTTTAGAGTCCAGGATTACTACACGTTTTTGTGAGGGTATCTACCCTAGGGGACACGGGGAGAACATGCAAACTCCACACAGAAAGGCCCTTTCACCAATCCCGCCTCGGGTATGGGCACTGATGACGCGGAGGAGCAGACACGCCGCCAGCACCCACAGCAGCGCCCCTAGCGGGAATCGAACCCAGGACCTTCTAGCTGTGAGGCGACAGCACTAACCACTGTTCCACCGTGCCCCCACGTGTTGGCTTATTTCTCTCAGGAGACTTGGCAACACTGCTGGCAGATAATTGTTCTCCCACACACAACAGGACAGGAGGAGATTGTGGGTTCAACTCCCAGGTAGGAGAGTAAAATGTTTAACAGATGGCATCTTTAAATCACAATCACAATTTCCGGCTACTCACAGCAAGTGTTCCTTGATCTTATGTGACATCCAACAGCAGAACACAAATGTTTCTTGGACCCCCGTCGAGGTGAGGAACTCCAAGGTGTAGTCGATCATAGACACATTGCCCAGAGGTAGCAACGCCTGTGTGGACAAACACAAGAGGAAAATGATCAGGGGTTGACACTAAGGTCTCCAAGGCACTTGCCCATCCGGCAAGTGCAAGTCAGGTTCTACTTGCCCTCAGGTCATGGTCACTTGCCCCCCAAAAATATATTGTAAATTTTGCATTCAAGTTTACTTCCTACTTGGGTGCTTTAAACCAGGGGTTTTCAACACGTGGTCCCTGAGAGGGTTCCAGGTGGCACAGCTGTTTGCATGTCACACATATAATATAATATAATATATATATATATATATATATATATATATATATATATATATATATATATATATATATATATATATATATATATATATATATATATATATATATATATATATATATATATATATATATATATATAATATAATTTGTTTGGTATGCTTTTGAACTGATTTCTTTAGAAATGGTAATGACAGCTGTACTTCATTTAACCCATTTTGACCTGACACTATAGAGATAAAGAACATATACTATTCAAAGATTTTTCACTGCATTTTCACAATTTCCCCAAAAATACTAGGTGTTCGTGCCTCATAAGAGCCGGAAACACTGGCTATTTTTCCAATAAAACTTAAAACACCAGGGTAACACAAAAGTTTGGGGGCACACAATTGGCTGGTGCATTGCGATAAGGACGTTTTGGTAAATGGGTCATTCCACGGAAACGGTATCATTTGCAGTCCCTCTGACCGTTTTAGCTGTATTTTATTGATGGAGTCACTGAAAAATATTTTTAAAAGATTTTTTAATCAATTGAAATGTTCCCTTTAATATTGTGTAAACATTACATGGATTTTAGCTTCATATCAGAAATTATCTTGTTTTCTTTCAGTAGACACTCCCTATTTTGTCCATTTTTCCATGTCCCCAGTGGCCTTCGATGAAAGTGGACTTGACATATGACTATTAAACATCAACAAAAATCCAAAAATTATGACATGAGCATATATATCTATCTGTACTTTATTGCAGGGGAGAGTGTAAAAAATGAAACCAAATGGACCCTTGCGGGTCCATTTGGTTTCATTTTTACACTCTCAAGAGTTAAAATTCATCATCTTAATTAGCCCAGGTCGCAATGACCACCTTCAAGACAAATTTATCTTGTGTTGTGTTATTGCGCACAAAGTTGCACACTTGCCCGATCGGGCAACCAGGTAGCAGTCTTCACTTGCAAAATCAAAATAATAAAGGAAGTCCGCACACAGATATGCTCCACAGTGTTGAATTGAATTAGAACACCGAAAGCAGTCTTCACTTGCCCCATCATTTTTTTTTTTACTTGCCCCGGGCAAGCGGGCAAGTGTTAGTGTCAACCCCTGAAATGCATGTAATAATAATAACAACAATAATAATAATAATCTCTAATTAGTCAAATATTTCCATTTTCTGAGCTGCACCCGATGTCTCATGATGACAGCTGCACTATATTTGAGTCATTCCACGGAAACGGTACCATTTGGCCTTTTTTTTCCGAAATTTTGACCGAAAGGTTTCACTTTTCTGAATAGCCCACAATATTAAGGACATCTTCAGCTGTAAGAAAAACATAATTTCCCATCTCAGGCATTCAATTTATTTTTTTATATATCTTTTAACATGTTAATTGATAACGGAGTTGAGCCAATTAAGTTCATAACGGAGTTGTGATTTTTGTACTAAAGATAGTCACTACTTTAACTGAGTTGAGTAAGAAGAGAAGACTTGGCATGCCTGAGGTTACAGAATCAGATATATTGTTGGAATAACAAACAGAATCTTTATAACGAATTGTTTTATATCATTATTTCATGTAACAGAGTTGAGCTGTTATGATTTACGACCACATGTGAGAGTACAAAATGCCTCTAAAACGGTGTAAAATGAGGTTTTAAATTGCCACTTTCTGTAGCATGATGGTCAGAAGAGTTGTAGAATACTACTTCCTATTGTTGATGTCACTAAAGGGCCAGTTAATTGTTGTTATGGAGGGAAGAATGACTTGTGTAACGGAGTTGAGTGCAACTGAGGGACACAGCTATATAATGCCATTTAAATGATTAATCATCTATTTATTCAAAAACTAAACATGTCCAGCAATAAAGTACAGATAGATAGATATGCTCATGTCATAATTTTTGGATTTTTGTTGATGTTTAATAGTCATATGTCAAGTCCACTTTCATCGATGGCCACTGGGGACATGGAAAAATGGACAAAATAGGGAGTGTCTACTGAAAGAAAACAAGATAATTTCTGATATGAAGCTAAAATCCATGTAATGTTTACACAATATTAAAGGGAACATTTCAATTGATTAAAAAATCTTTTAAAAAATATTTTTCAGTGACTCCATCAATAAAATACAGCTAAAACTGTCAGAGGGACTGCAAATGATACCGTTTCCGTGGAATGACCCATTTACCAAAACGTCCTTATCGCAATGCACCAGCCAATTGTGTGCCCCCAAACTTTTGTGTTACCCTGGTGTTTTAAGTTTTATTGGAAAAATAGCCAGTGTTTCCGGCTCTTATGAGGCACGAACACCTAGTATTTTTGGGGAAATTGTGAAAATGCAGTGAAAAATCTTTGAATAGTATATGTTCTTTATCTCTATAGTGTCAGGTCAAAATTGGTTAAATGAAGTACAGCTGTCATTACCATTTCTAAATAAATCAGCTCAAACCGATCAAAAGCATACCAAACAAATTATATTTTTATATTATTTTTATATTATATTATATTATATTATATTATATTATATTATATTATATTATATGTGTGACATGCAAACAGCTGTGCTGTGCAACATCAACTACTGTAAAACTACAGTTGACATACAGTACAGTTTTTCCCCACCTACACTGTCATGAACATTTAGATTTAGGCAATTAACGTGACAGTTATTCATAGCATCCAATGACTGTCTGCCCATCAAATCATTAGCTCAAATTTAAACTTTAAATTGGCATGAGAAAACATGATGAATCACTTATAATAAGTTGCCTTGTCATCAGAAGACCATGGGGCTTTTATTTCTGTTGCATCATTCTGTGTCAACCAACCGGTTTTGTGTTTTGTTTACTGTTATTCTGCCAGTATTAACGTCTCCTTATGATAAGAAGTCGTTCACGTCTCATCATGTTTTTAATGTGTTGTTTAACTATGAAATAATGAGCTCTGTGTGTCATCATGCTGAGGTGGTGACAGCCAGAGCACACACACTCACTCATCAACACGGCGTGGTTATGAATCCCACCGCGGTTCTGGGATAGACACGCCTTACCATGGCTCTGATTGGCCCCCGGGCCAGCCTGGCAGCCAATCAGGCACACGATACAGGCGCGGTGGGATTCATAACGACGACCTCAACTAACTGCAGCACTAACAACTCGTTATTAGCATAGCGCTAAGGCTAGCAGACAACTGTCAACCCCATACCCGTGGCTGGTCTTTGGAGATGGGGAAGAACCGCCGGTTGAAGCTGTCGGCGATCAGCACGGCCTGCAGCGGCTGCTCCTCTTCCTCCTGCTCGCCTTTCCTGCCAGAGCCAGACAGCCCTGGACGGCTCTGTTTGCCTGCTTTACCTGCAGCCATGTTTCACTCACTGTGGATCCACACAGCACCACAGACACAACACACTCTGCCGCTGGCTCCTCCCCAAAGCCATGTCGTCACTCACACCAGAGCCAGCTCGTAGAAGAGTGGCGCCATTGAGGGGTCAGAAAACAGCCTGGTCACGTGGTTCATGTACTCGCGCGAGCCCATAGATTCCAATGCATTCAGTAACTTCCGGCTGTCACTATTCATGTCACTATCCAACAGAATTCTATGTAGATGGACCATGAAGTGAACGGAGTTGGCGTAACTCTGTCTATTTCCAAGGCTCTGACCAGTGCCTTGTATCTAGATGGCACTGGAATACATATCAGGGGTTTTCAACCTTTTTCACTCCAGGGACCACCGTTTATTCAGCATTTGAGCCACGGACCACCAATTGAGGATATTTTTAGACCCACAGACCCCAAAACTAAAGATTTATTTTGCTTCTGTCCATGACCATTAATCTTCTAGTTGTGTAGATTTGGACTAATTCGCATGATGGATATTTTAACTCTTGAGAGTAAAAATAGACCCGCAAGGGTCCATTTGGTTTAATTTTTACGTTCTCAAGAGTTACATCTGGTTAACCAACTTAGTTGGGGACCACCTGGAACCCCCTCAAGGACCACTGGTGGTCTGTTGAAAACCCCTACACTATATTACAGTGGGGATTCAAACTTTTTCATACCAGGGCCCACTATTTATTCAGCATTTGAGCCACGGACCACCATTTGAGGACATTTTAGCCCCACAGATCCCAAAACTTAAGATTTATTTTGATTGTCCTCAATTCCAGGCTGAAGTTAACAAAACAGTCAAACATACAGATCAAAATGACCATTAATCTTCTACATCCTCTAGTTGTGTAGGCTTGGGCTTATTCACGTGATGAATATTTTAACTCTTGAGAGTGTAAACATGTAACATGGTTTCATTTTTACGCTCTCAATCAATCATCAAATGATCTATGAAGTCATCAAAGCTGTAGCATCCCTCTTAGGCAACCCTATTAGTTTGCAAACATTTACATCATGTGGCATTTTAACATTGCAAGTTGCATACATTGATCATATCATTGTTTCTGTATATATTTCCAAAATGCATCAGCTTAGGTTGTATCTTTTTTTTTTCTTCTTTCTTTTTTTTAAAATGATCTCACATCTCACAAGGGTACATTGTTTAACTCTACTCAGTCCAAGCACAATAATAAAACGAAGGCACAACCTTTCCAACATGAATGTTTTATTTCATGTCAACACCTTTGGGTTTGCATGTGAATCAACATTGTTGTACTTTTAAACAGAAACAAACACATCTGGCTCCTGCCCTGGATACTTTTAGACAAAAACCTTCATCTACTGCTCTGTCAAAACTCAACAGCTGTCTCTCAGATGCTCCCTTAGATTGTGGACATTTATCCGTAGTAAGAAATACCACCACTACTACTGGTGATGGTGTTCGACTATCCTCTTTGCGTGCTCCAACAGAGAGTCGTATCGGAGGGTCTTGCTCTTCCATGTGGTGGGAATTCCCTGAAGCCCGATCTAAGGAAATTAAAGCATACTAGTTATTACAGGTACTGATTAATACCAGGAAAAAGTAAAACATCTCATGGGCGAGAAGCGACTGCAGATCGCCTAATAAAACATTGGGCAATTATTATTGATTATTGTCTTCAATAAAAACGTAACAGAGGCAACTTTTATAGATATATATCTATTTAGATTTTTTTTGGCTAAAAAGTAGCTATATATAGCTTTATATTTTTGCCTTTTCCCCCTCTACATTGCTTCCACTTTGATGCTGTAGCCGTTTCCTGCAGACAGACATTTGCTTCGTCCTGCAGACGGTCCAGAATTTTGTTGTCGTCAACTAATCATGAAAACAAAACATTCGTCGGGCTCAGGAAAGGCAGTGCTAATTTGTGAGGGTGAGGGATGGGAGGGGTGGGGTGATTTAGCCAATCACAGCACAGCAGTCTCCAGCAGATTCATAATGAGCCAATAGAGTGGAGGTGAGGTGGAGTTAGATTCTGTTTTTAAACAAATCTGTTTACAAACACAGTGTTTGTACACACTTAAGTCGCCTCGGTTACCTTTAAAAGGAAAGGGCAATTGTTTCACAGACGGGTAAAATGACAGGGGATGATGCACCCTTTGATGGAACTATACTGCCAGCACTGTGAGGTGGTGAGTAAACATCAGATCAAAAAACACACTATCAGAAAGTCAGAGGTGGATAAATCATCACAGACAAGCCTTACAGCACGAGAAGAGTAGAGTTTAGTGGTGTATTCAATATATCCCCTATCGCAATGTATTGATCAACCTGGGTGATAGGCATGTCGATCGAGAGGCTGCTATACAGGTATATCGATACGGCATTAGACATCATTAATTATCTGAGTGACCAGTGTTGACAAATGTACTTCTCGGGCTGCAAAGCACTCCCTTGTTAGGATGTTTATATTTTAATTTAAAGATCTCTGTGAGCCTAGTGTGATAGTGATATTTATCGATATATATCAATGTACCGGTATATTGGATTGTGCAAGCAATATCCACCACTAGTAGGGTTACAGGGTGACAAGCTTGCTCCTGGTTTTCATACTAAGTCGCAATCAACATTATTCTATGTAATAACAGAAGCAGGCATTTACAGTAGTTTCACAAGAGTTACTTGCCAGTTGCAACCCGAGAGCTCAGTTTTCTGACCCCTCAATGTCGCAAACATTTCGGCTGAGTATTATCTGGGCCGAGCCTTCGCGTATTCTGCGACAGCACATGATGTGTGTGGTGCTCTCAGTACCTGAGCCCCGAGGCAGGCCCCGATGAAGGAGCCTCGGCTACTGGTGCATCCCCCGCAGCTCATGGTGTCCCTGACGGCCTGCTCGTACCCCGTGGCCACCAGGACCCCATGCAGCGCTGCTTGGAACGCACCGGGCAAACCTAGAAGGGACCAAGGGTGCAACCAAAAGTGTGCATGAATGAATTCAGCAAGGGAGTGTGCATTTTCCACATTATTAAGGTTGCTGAGAATTTTTCCAGCATCATTTTTCCGTCACATTTAGAGATAAAGGACATACCCAGACTTAGAAGTATGAGCTCAAAAAAGAAAAATAGTTCGCACACCATTTCAGTAGCTCCCAGGCTGTTAGACTTTATTGAGGACAACGTTTCGACCCGTTGTGGGTCTTCTTCAGGCCTGAAGAAGACCTGAAGAAGACCCACAACGGGTCGAAACGTTGTCCTCAATAAAGTCTAACAGCCTGGGAGCTACTGAAATGGTGTGCGAACTATTTTTCTTTTTTGTACTTTTGACACTTTTTTAGTTCAGCACCCTAAAGTTTTTCTAGAGATGTGCGTACTTTACCTTTTGTTCCAGTTTAGAAGTATGAGCTGACACACTTCAGAAATCTATCACAACTCAGACATTATGATGTCGCCAAAATTCAACTATTTTGCGGTTACCTCATGTGTTTGGGAACACAGTGGGGATTAGCTCCTGGGGAGTCTTGGACAAATTATCCTTTACTTGATGAATATGCCCTAAGAAAGAAAAAAAAAACACATGTGAATGTTTTACTTGGAAAGACGCAACAATTCGCATGCCAAATCCTCAACAATGTAATATATGACTTCTCAAAACAGCTGCAGGCGTCAATAGGTCTCGCTCAGAGATACAGTATGGATAGATAGAGATGCAGACCTACATTATGCACGCGCACAAGCACTCACACCCACACATAGGCTACACACAGAGCCTGTTAGGAGCAGGGGCGGATCTAGGCATGGGCAATCTGCCCCAGCAAACATGATGGCATGCAAAACAACCCAAGATTCAAATTAAACTGCTACTAACTAACTACAGCTGTGTCACCACTAAACCAACAGCATTTCATCATTGAAAACAGAAAACTTTCTGAGTCAGACCTTTAGCTTTATGCATGCTGTGGGTCTGTTGCACCTTCAACAACAACTGGTGTTATTATTGATGCTTTACTTGCCCAATAAAAGTCCTGTAACCGAAAATGGTATGGGTGCGGCCCATACCCCCCCCAATTGGGAAATGTTACATCCACCCCTGGTTAGGAGTGCTCAAACCGCTCAAAGAAATAAGCAGGAAACAACAGAAAAAGCCCCTCCAATATGACGAAGAGTCGATTGCTAACATAACATAACATATAAAACTAGAAAAGTGCCCTTCTGGGCACAGGTCTCCACCAGGCCAGGACAGGTTCTGGACTCCTGGTGGTGCTATAATAGGCCAATGTAAAAAAGGTACCATTTATTATTATCACTTTAGGATTTGGATAATTTGAAGCATTTTGACCAAAAATGTGTTTTGCAAATGTTCACCTGTTGGTGGCGCTATAACAAGCCATTGTGAAAAGAGAGGATTATTTTTCTCAGCCTAGTATTATAGTGTGTTGAAGATTTAATGTAAATTGCCTGCTGTGCTCATCATCTTTACAAAATCAGCCTCCTGGTGGCGCTATAACATGCCGTTGTGGAAAACTTGGGGCAGAGGTTCATGCTTGCCATCCAGGGAGTGTGTGTGCCAATTGTGATGTCGGTTGGTGCACAGTTTGGGAGATTAGCTGGTAACAGACGGACACACACATTTTTTTTTTTTTTTTTTTCAAAAAGATGCCACGAATCTGCCTCCTGGTGGCGCTATAACATGCCGTTGTGGAAAATTTGGGGCAGAGGTTCATGGGTGGCATCCAGGGAGTGTGTGCAAATTGTGATGTCGATCGGGTTAATGGTTTGGGAGATTAGCTGGTAACAGACAGACACACACACAATTTTTTGTAAAAAGATGCCACTAATCGGCCTCCTGGTGGCGCTATAACAGGCCGTTGTGGAAAATTTGGATCAGAGGTTCATGGTTGGCATCCAGGGAGTGTGTGTGCAAATTGTGGCATCGATCAGGTTAACGGTTTGGGAGATTAGCTGGTAACAGACGGACACACGCACAGATTTTTGCAAAACAATGGCAAAAATCGCCCTCCTGGTGGCGCTATAACATGCCGTGGGTCAAAAAGTTGGGGCAGAGGTTCATGGTTGGCATCCAGGGAGTGTGTGTGTGCACATTCTGGCATCGATCGGATTAACAGTTTGGGAGATTAGCTCGTAAAAGACGGACATACACACAGATTTTTGCAAAAAGATGGCACAAATCGGCCTCCTGTTGGCGCTATAAAATGCCGCTGTGGAAAATTTGAGCCAGAGGTTCATGGTTGGCATCCAGGGAGTGTGTCTGCAAATTGTGGCATCGATCGGGTTAACGGTTTGGGAGATTAGGTGGTAACAGACAGACGCACGCACAGATTTTTGTCAAAAAATGGCCAAAATAGGCCGCCTGGTGGCGCTATAACATGCCGTTGGGGAAACTTATGGTCAGAGATTCATCGTTGGCACCCAGGGAGTATGTGTGCAAATTTTGGCATCGATCGGGTTAACGGCGCCGGAGATTACCTGGTAACAGACGGACACGTGGACGGACGGACGGACACACACACGGACGGAGTGCAAAACATATTCCCCACCATGCCTCCGGCCTGGTGGAGACAATAATAAAAACCCTACTGCCATGACCGTGGGTCACATGACTGTGGTGTGATGGGGGAGTGCAAAACGCTGCTGCGGGGGCCTCACATACCAGCCACAGCTTTGTCCAGATCCTGAGCCTGCTTTCTGTTCGGGTCACTGAGCTGCGCAAGCACTGCATCCAAGGCCTTCGGATCGGCACCGTTCAGGATGAAATGTTCCAGGAACCTGGAAACAAAAATAATAATAATTCAGCTTGTCTTTATTTTTTACTCCCATTGTCAGCGAGACACTTTGTCATTTGGTTCCTCCCCCTCGTGTTTTGACATTCGTTTTTTGGCCATAATTGGATGCAGGGCTGGTTAGGGGTTAACCAGGGTTAATATAATTATGGATTTTTCAATTTAGTTTGTTAGTTTTCACTCTCCTTTTTAATTTAGTTAGTTTTAATTTGTTTTTAGGGCAGATTTTCTTACATACTGATAAAAATGAAAATGAAGGGTATTTTGAGTATCATTTCAGTTAGTTTTAGTTAGTTTTGTGACCACAAATGCAGTTATATATTTTTTTTAATTTGTAGTTTTTATTTAGCTTGAGTTAACAGTTTTTTTTTTATTCAGTCATCATTTTTTTCGTTAGTTTTAGTTAACTATAAAAACCCTGGTAGGCACAAGCAATAGAAGTGGTCACTTAGGGCCACAACCAGTAAGGGTGCCACATCACAGGGAGGTATGTATATTCTATACCATACAGTACACAAGCTATACTGGTGGTCTGGAAGCATGTGGCCCCCACCTTCACTTAATGCAGCCAACATGGCAGTGCGACTGGCCACTAAAAATAAGACCGCATAGTTCTACCTAACTCCTACAACCGCTAATGGTTGGATGGCTACCAGATTTTACAATAAATCAGTTTAAATCATTAGTGTACTGAACGCGTTTTGGTGTTTTATCTGTTGAAAAATAGCAGATCTACAAGCTCATATCGCGCCACCGAGTGGCGCGATACGAGCTTGTAGTTCTGCTATTTTTGAAAAATTGTGAAAATGTGCTGAAAATCTCTGAATACATTATTTTGGAAGCAAACATTTTAACTCATTTTTTTTGCTTCTGGGGGATCCCTAGAACAACATGTTTTCAGATGGTTGTCTGCAGTCAAATATGGATAATTCTGGTGGTCCTTGGGTTGAAATATGTTAGCATCACTGACACAGGAACAGAATTTTCAGAAAAACTAGAATCTAGTGTCAGAAAATATATAATCTAGTGTCAAAAACTTGATTCTAGCGTCAGAAACTAGATTCTAGTGTCAAAAAGTAGATCCTAGCATCAGAAACTAAAATGTTGGTGTCAATAACTAGAATCTAGTGTCGGAAACTACTGTAGAATCTAGCGTCAAAAGCTAGAATGTTGCTGCTGCTATAATCTGGTGTCAGGAACTAGTACTACTGTATAATCTGGTGTCAGAAACTGGAATCGAGGGTCAGGACACAATGGGTTGAATCAAATTTTAAACTGTTCAAGCAAGTGTCTTTTTCATACTGACCTGGCTGCAGCCAGAGTCTCTGCCACACACAGGTCGTTGTTCTGTGTGACGCGGACAGCCTTCTCCACCTGCTCCAGCATGTCGGGTTTCCCTGCGTAGCAGGCCACCACCGGAGCCAGTTTGGTGATGCCATCTATCTGACAGTCCGTTTCACAGCCTGAACACAGTGCAAAGTTAACATTACCAATGTGATTTACCCTTTTGGGCTTTATCCCAGTTAGCACTTTTTACTGCCAGTTAACTTTTTTCCACCGCTAGATGGCGCTAAACGATAGTTCAGCTCAGGCAAAGCATTCACTACCATTCTATTAGGTAGCAGTAGAGTGTGTATAAACCAGGGGTGCCCACACTTTTTTGACTTGAGAGCTACTTTCAAAATGATCGGCTCAACAAGATCTACACATCAAAAATGTGATTATTCCATTATTTAAGGCCCCCTAGAGAGTTTGAGCTTTGAAATAGTGATGGTGTTACTTACTGTTATAGTGTTTTAGAATAAAAGGCTTAAGATGAGAAATAGAGGGAGAGCATTGGAAGCTATTCTTGTATATGCTACTACTGACATTTGAAAACAGTATTTGGGGTTTGAGTTGACAGTGTGTGATGCTGAATTCAGTCTCTTGCACCCAAAACTAAGAATTTTCACCTTTTTGTCCACAATTAGGAAAGAGAACTGGCAAAACATTGGTCAAAATAACAATTATTCCCCATTTTCTAATTGCATGCATGGACTCTTGAGAGTAACTCTTGAGGGTGCAAAATGAAACCAAATGGACGGTTAATCGTTTTAACGCTCTCAAGAGTTACAGATCTATGGGGACTGTTGAGATCTACCTGCACGGTCTGTGTGATCTACTGGTAGATCACGATCTACCTTTTGGGCAGCCCTGGTATAAACATTCATATTTTACAGTGCGGTCATAGTCAGTTGCTATTGAGCCACGGAACACAGTGGCTCTGTTCATCCACTGCAGTGGTTTTCAACCTTTTTGATACCAGGGCCCACTATTTATTCAGCATTTGAGCCATTTGAGGACATTTTAGCCCCACAGACCCCAAACCAGAGATTTCTTTTTGCTTTTGTCCACAATACTGAATTTCAGAAACAAAACAGGCAAACATACAGATGAAAATGACCATTATCTTGTACATTCTCTAGTTGTGTAGACCTGGGCTTAATTCAGGTGATGAAATCATCTTAACCCTTGAGAGTGGACCCTTGCAGGTCCATTTGGTTTCATTTTTACGCTCTCAAAGAGTTACATCTGGTCAACCAACTCTCCATTTTGCTGGGGAACACCTGGAATCCTCTCAGGGACCACTGGGGGTCTGAACTGGAATAAACACCAAAACGATCTAGAAATGCCTCAACAACAGCTTTCCTTTTCTTCAGTGCATTGTGGCCGAAGGGAAAGCCAAAACAAACGCATCGCTGCGGACCGACGTTAACATTAACATTAGAGGTGCAGTGACTCAACGCTATACGTCATACCTGGGCATTATGCGGCCCGGGGGCCAAATGCGGCCCTTTGGCTGGCTCTGACCAGCCCAGGGACCACCAGTGGTCCTTGAGAGAGTTACAAGTTAAATATGGAAAGTTGTTTAACCAGATGTAACTCTTTGAGAGCGTATAAATGAAACCAAATGGACCATTGCGGGTCCATTTGGTTTCATGTTTACACTCTCAAGAGTTAAAATATTCATCATCTGAATTAGTCCAAAGTCTACACATTCGATCAGAGAATGTAAGAGAATGGTCATTTTTGTTATCCTGTTTTGTTTCCCAAATCCAGCCTGGAATTGTGGACAAAAACAAACGAAATCTTGAAGAAGGTTTTGGGGTCTGTGGGGATAAAATGTCATCAAATGGTGGTACTCCGTGGCTCAAATACTGAATAAATAGAGGGCCCTGGTGTCAAAATGGTTGGTCTTACTCTTAACTTTTATCTTGAAATTAAATTATTATTACGCAGACTTTAGTTCAACCTTTAGTCTTGGCCCTCCACAATATTTTATGTATTTAATTCGGCCCCTTGGGAAAAATAATTGCCCACCCCTGCTATACGTGTATATATGATTAAAGGTACTCTAAAAAGACGTTATAAAGGCGTACTTGGCCAGGATATAATCAGTCAAAGACGCTGTTGGTGAACTGTGAGTTAACTTGCATTGAGAGTTTTTACAAGCATTGTGTTCTCACCCGTTTCTTCTTTGCCTGCGTCTATATTCTTCAGGAAGCTCTTTAAGCTTGCATGTCTCCATGGTCCCTCAATGGGTAGTTGTGGTCTTGGGCCTGGTGGTATTAGTGACAAATAATCAAACAAATAAATAGGTATTTTCCCTACAGCAACAATTTGCCAACCCCCATATCAATATGAACACAATGGAAATCGTATTTAAAATGCATTTGTCACTGTGAGAATGTCTCTTTTCTGTATCCTTTGACAAATATATTGCACATTCAACCACTATCTGAAGTTTAATGTAGTGGATATGTTCCAGTTAAACACTAATGTCCTCCTTACCTCCTCTGTCTCTGTAAGGGTCATTGACAGGTGTGTCATACTCTGATCCGGGTCCAAAGAACTGTAATGTACGCTTGGTCAAATCATCAACATTTAGACCTGGTTAAAGAGGGAACGACCACATTGTAGACAAAATTCTTCACTTCTGACATCAGACTGACACTAAACATAACACATCATAACATATTTAAATTGCCAAAAACATGAAGTTAGCTGTGGAAGGCATGTGTTTATCTGAATTGCAGACAGGCCTAAGCATTATAAGTATTATACTCAGCAGTATGATGGATTCTAGGGCTGACTAACAATTATTTTCATAATAGGTTATATAATAGTTCTGTCGACTATTTAAATGATTAATCGTGTTTTGGCACTTATGAAACTAATTGAATAAATCGTTTGATTAATCTGCTCTCATGGAATGTAATTTACAGTAGTAGTTCACCCAAAAACTTACTTTCTGAGAGATACTTTGTATGAATTATACACCCAATGAAACCTTGTTGAATTCATGAAGAATTTTTGATTTGTATCAAAAAAGGTAAAAAAAAAATGATGACCATCTCAATCTCGTCAAATTATTGGCTTAGGAATATAAATGAAATCAAGGCGTCATATGTGCAATATATTGCGTGAACTACACCTTTAACCTCATCCACAAGGTTTGGAGCATCTGATCAGGATGTCTCTCGAGCGTCCTCAATGCACGTCCCACTGGGAGGAGACTCCCGGGGCAGCCCACAGATGAGATTGAGAGATTTCGGGCGCGATTTTCATTCCCCCCCTTGTCCCTAACGTTACCCGATACCCGCAGCGAATTCCCTTATTGCTATTTTGGTCACCTTTTCTCTTCCCTTAGCCACTATTCTTTATGCCGACACCGTTATTTGTGGCTGGAGGTGTGGTCATGGGCGTGTTTGTTGCGCAGTCCCTTAAATTGCTAATTTCGTCAGATAGATTAGGGAACTAGATAACGCCATCAGAGACCACCCCTTAACCGATAAGAGAAGGCAGAGCCACGTGCGCACAGTGCGTGCGTCTGTGCGCCTTTGGAGATGTCCACGACTCCACGTGGAAACTCTGGAATTCGCGGCAAAAAGTCGTTTTTTTGATCATTGATTTCTCGGTCAATTCTGGACCATTTTTTACATTTCAAAGTGCAGCGTGACGGCAAAGACCTCCTCTCTCGGATGCTGTATAGTATATGTGGGTAGGTCTTCTCTACGATCCCGCATCGAGCAAAATGTAAGTGTCGGGGATTTGGTGGACCGTTTCCACCAAAATCCCGACACTTACATTTTGCTAGATCCCGCATCGTAGAGAAGACCTACCCACATATACTATACAGCATCTGAGAGAGGAGGTCTTTGCCGTCACGCTGCACTTTGAAATGTAAAAAATGGTCCAGAATTGACCGAGAAATCAATGATCAAAAAAAACGTTTTCTGCCGCGAATTGCCGACTTCTTTTTGCAATTTACTTTATAACATTTCGCAGACTTGGGATGAATGCACGCCACATACAGCAAAAAAACATGGAACATGTTTTTTCAACATAACATGTTGAATGGTAAGAAATGATTGAGAATTGACCGAGCAATTGTTTGAAAATGAGAGCATGATCTTTGAGAATAGGCTACTCATGCATGTGTCTGTCCTAAGCCCGCAGCCAGGCTGCGTGCTTCGGAGGGTCAGACATAGCAGTAGGGATAAGGGAAATAGATAAGGGATGAATTAAAGGGAATGGCAAGACCAACACGGATTGGATGAAAGCTAAAAACGCCCAAACCACACCTATGCATAATTTAACGGGTAAAGGAGGTATTTAAGGGAGATGGCATGGTACGAAATTAGCGACTTTAGTGGGGGAACGCCTCTTTCCCAATGCTATGTGCGTTAATTGCGCATAAGGGCTAATGTAACCAAAATCGGGCCCTTTCATGTGCAAAAATGACTGCGGGACCAGCCTCGCACGATCCCTCAGAATGAAGATGGATGGGTGGACAGGGTGACAAGCCTACCTCCGCACTGGGACAAGGACTCGAGCAGGACGTAGGCCTGGTCTCCATAGCAGCTCTGCTTGCCCGTCTCCCTCCTGTAGAACGGGTTGGCAGACTCCGGACGGAACTCCGGCTGGGCGTTCTCTGACAGCAGAGCTTTGAGCTTCTGCAGGTCATACACCCAGTGGAGAGGCTGGGCTACAGGCAGGATGGGAGCAAAGGTCATTCATCTGAGAGATCTGATACAACAGGATTGACTACATTTGCAGGAAACTTGTAGCCTGGCTGGCTCAACCCTGAAGCAGCACTTAAAAAAAAAATACTAACTTATTTTTTTTCCTGTGATTGCTGTGAATAATGAAGTGAAACGAAATGACAATTCAGACTACAAACTCTCCATCATTTAGCTGGGGACCACCTGGAATCCTCTCAGGGACCGGAGCACCTGTTGAGAACCCCTGCTATAAAGCATTTCTACTTGTTTACAATAGGGCACACCTTATTCATTTCAACAAAACAAGTACAAATACTCACTTCTGTGTGGCCAAACACAGGAAATCACAGTGGAAGGAAAAAGGGAAAAGAAAAATATACAAATGGGGGGGGAGCTAGTGACAGCAGACTCATACTTGCCAACATTGCTGATAAATTGAATAGGATTTTTTGGTGTTATGATTTCCGTGGTATTTTTTTAAGATATTTTTTACACAAGCACAGTCAACAATGTCAATTCAAACCTCCTTAATTTGATTGCGTGCCACTACGATTCCAATAGCCTACAGAAAGGATAATGAAACAATGAGCTATAATGATGTGCACACAACTGGGTTCATAGTTTTTAGGTTGTAGCTCATAACATGTCTGGATTCATTTATTTTTCTATTTATGTTTTTTTGCAGGTAGAAAGAGGCTAATTCAACCTTTCCACACAACTCAACCTTTCCATACAGTCCAAGTTTGTGAGTTTAATGTTGTTTAATACAAGCAGATCAGAGATTTCTTTCTTTTAACAAAACAACTCTAGATTCATCCCATTATTTTAAAAAGAAAGCTACAGTTGCATTGCGGGTAAGTTTAGGTAAATAGAATAGAGTTCTGATGATTGTTGTGATTTTACCAACCTGCAGCATCAGCTACAGCTGATCCAATGATGGCTCCTAGAGCTCTGTCGGCCAGAGACAAGGCCATCTGTAGATAAAAATGCATAGAATTAAATTAACACATTCCTGAAGTGCATGTATGCAGCACTGCATTCTGGTACACATAGGATATATAGAGTATTTTAAATGAAAACACCCCGCCCTCGTTACTCATAATTCGTGAATATTAAGCGAGTAATTTTAATCAAAGTGCAAACTATGGTAAATTGTTTTTTACCGTTGATTTCTTCTTCTTCTTCGCAGCAGCAGCAATCAGATAATAGACAGATCTAGTTTCACATGATCACTGTTATGAAACCTGCTGGTTCCTCACTACGGAATGGTCCAAGGTCCAAAATTAAAAATACGCAAGATAAGCCCTGCTGTGTGTGAAAGTAGCAGTGCACATCAAAGATCCAGACGAGACGACGCGTTATAACGGTGTATAACCATGTGTATAAAGTTATTCTTATAATGATATATGATAAAGCATTTAGCATCTATAAAACAATGATAATAAGAAGAACAACATAAACCGATTGCATTCTTCATAAATGAGTATGCTTTATATTGTTGACATTTCCCAAATTGCTGTAATGGCTCCACCTAGCGGCGTTCTGTGAGAAGAACGTTACATAGTGGAATACAGTCTCCACTCTTCAGACAGTGTCACGCTCACAAGAATTGGAAGAAACAGGGCAGTGGCAGTTCTATCTCTGGGAACCCCCGATTTAGATTATAAAATATAGACTATATGTGTGTTTAATTTTGAGAGTGAACAGATGGAACCAGTGCATTTGGTTCCATCTGTAGCATACACTTCCAGAGTTACAGGCGGCAGCCATATTTGGTTCCAATTAACTATCATTTAGCTCAGACCCCACTTTGGGATACTGCTTTGCTTCACTGTCTAGATATAGGCCTTTTACCTATGAGCTGAGAGCATAAGGATATCATAGGTTGAGCTCTACGGCTCTTCTTACCACTTTACCTACCTACTGTAGCGAACGTTGTTCTTATATGTATTTCGCATTTGAGCCTATACTAAACTATAACATGGAGAGCATGCAGGCAAGGAGACCACTTTGAGAACCACTGGAAGAGATGTTAGCTTTGGTGAGTATAGCCATTCTGTCAGAGCTGCCAGACAGTTGCCAGTTTAAACATTTGAAACTGTTATGTAGTCTCTGTCAACAAATTCAACACATTTGCTTAAAGAAAATCTATAAATAATTAACCTAACTACCTACACTTGTACTTGAACCTTTATGTTTATATCCATGAATTGGAGCACTATAAAGCAAAGTTGTTTTCCCATTTGACACCGCCAATATGGAAAGTTTATGTCATATATGCAAACTCTTGAAAGTGGCATCTTTCATTCAATCGCTATATGAGAGAATACAAATATAAGATTAGATCCATAGTATTTTTGGTAAAGTGAAACATATAAAACATAGGCCTATATCATTTTGTAATTTATACGAATTACAGTATCTCAAAAAAGTGAGTCCCCTCCCATTTCTCCATAATATTTCATTATATCTCTTCACTGGAAAACAGTGACGGAATGAAACTTTGACACAATGTGAAGTAGTTACTGTACAGCTTGGACAAAAGGGTAAATTTCATTTTCCCCTCAAAATAACTAAAACACAGCCATTAATGTCTAAACTGCAGGCAAAAAAGTTAGTACACCCCTAACTGAAAATGTCCAATTGGTCCCAAGGGTCAATATTTGGTGTGGCCGCCCGCCATTATTTTCCAGCACTGCCTCCATCACCGGTTGCCACTGGAATCATCTCCCAGCCATACCATGATGACATCATGGAGCTGGTGGATGTTGGGGAACTTACGCTCCTCCACCTTCCGTTTGAGGATGCCCCACAGATGCTCAATTGGGTTTAGGTCTTGAGACATGCTTGGCCAGTCCATCACCTTTACCTTCTGCCACTTTAGCAACCCAGTGGTCAACTTGGAGGAGTGTTTGGGGTCATTATCATGTTGGAATACCACCCTGCGGCCAGTTTTCAAAGGGAGGGAATCATGCTCTGCTCCAGTATGTCGCTCTAAATTTTGGCATTCATGGTTCTCTCAATGACCTGTAGATTCCGAGTGCTAGCAGCACTAACACAGCACTAATATAGACACACTTGTCTTTGTACTCCTCACTGGCTGCTGCTACACACCTCTCACACCTGAGACCTTGCAAGTCACATGAAGCTGGGGAGGGAAAGTGTCTTCTTGGGACCAATTTGGATGTTTTCAGTTGGGTGTACTAACCTTTTTGCCTGCAGTTTAGACATTAATGGCTGTATTTATGTTCAGGGGAAAATGAAATGGCCAAACTGAAACTAGGGTTTTATGACAATAAAACCCTAGTGTCAGTTTGGGCTTTGGGAGAAAAGCCTTTCGTCCAATCATTATGAGAGGAGGCCTTCCTCCAATCATCAGGATCAAGTGGGGTCAACCTTGGTGGCCTGATGCACTTCCCCCACTGTAGAGGGTGTGCATGTGCACATCTTATCAGTTACTTTAAGGTTCACATCTTTACTCTCTCTGTGTGCACCCCCCCCCCCCCCCCCCCCCCCCCCCCCCCCCCGGCCCCTCACACTTTTTGAAATGTTTAGTTGACACATTGAGCTTGCACAGCTACAAGCAGCCTGATTTTCCCATGGTCAGCAGGACGGATCTAGGCATGGGCATGGGGGGGCAATGCCCAGTCTGCCCCCCCCCCCCCCCCCCCAAACACGATGGCATGCAAAACAACCCAAGATACCCAAGAAATTAAAGTGCTTATATTTAAAATGATGTGAACCACTACTACTGCTACTAACTAACTACAGCTGTGGCACCACTAAACCAACAGCATTTCATCATTGAAAACAGAAAACTCTCTGAGTCAGACCTTTAGCTTTATGCATGCTGCGTGTCTGTTGTAACTTCAACAACTGATATTATTGATGCTTTACTTGCCTAATAAAAGTCCTGTAAGTGAAAATGGTATGGGTGCGGCTTCATCGCCTGTGGCGCGAAGCGACACGGGCGATGATACCATTTTCTCTTGCCCTTCCAACATGTTCTCTTGCCCCCCCCCCCAATGGGACATGTTACATCCGCCCCTGATGGTCAGTGACACCCAGCTCGAGCGTCAAGTGCACCTCATCATGTCAGAAACATTTCCCCTGACACAAATTCCCACCTCATACTACCTCAGCGTACAACCCACAGTGTACCAAATGATTACGCAGGATGGGCTTGCAGCTAGTGCACATATCCAGCTATAGAGTGAACCATGTAGGCTACAAGGGGGACAAGATATGAGATCATATGGCATACTGTATATTTTTTTTATTTATAACTCTCGCAACCTCTCCCCTTTCCATTTGTAAACAAATATTGCAAGTAATCAACACCCGCACAGGACCACGCTCTGCACACAGTGTAAGATAGTAGCCGGGGTAGGCTATGTTATTCAGCCACATCAACACATAGACACCTCACCCTGCTCCACCAACAAAAGAAATACTTCACGATTAAGCTTGTTTAGTTTGCCCTTGATCCCCGCGAGTTATTGGCCCACGTACGGCTCCCGACACCCGTGTCAGTCTAATGAATCTTTAGCAGGTGCATCGACACCCACCCACCCCCCAACACACAGCCCACCCCCACCCTGTCCCCGAGTAACCCACGGCCACATTCTAGCACCACTGGAAAACTGGACACCACGCAGCAACCCCAGCTCCTGATATGCACTTCTTAGCCTTCCTACATCCATTATTTTTAGCCGAGATCCGAGTGCGGCCGTCGCCCCCCCTCTTAATATGGGAAAAGAGTTCCTCGCATTCAAAAGACGGCAGCCTCTATATTCATCTTCCACAATCTTTCCTTCGCTTTGGCTCGAGCCGGTATAGCTACTGTAAAGCACACTCTAATAGTACGACCATCCATCCACGCTATTATTATTCATCTGACTATTTCTACCTCTCTTTCTAACGCTCTAACGCTCTGACTTTCTTCGCTCTCCCTACTTCTAGTCTTCTGCTGGCCTGTGCCTGCAGGGTGGGGGGAGCAGGATATGTTGTCCCATGCATCTCTTTCACTCCACCCACTTGTAAAACTTGGTCACACACACACACACAACACGGTCACACACACACGGTCACACACACACACACACACACACACACACACACACACACACACACACACACACACACACACACACACACACACACACACACACACACACACACACACACACACACACCTATATTGAGACCGACGCAGCCCAACCCCTCTAGCACCCTGTGCCCTGTTGCCAGCTCCCCATGTGGGGGCTTTTAATAAGAAGGCTCCAGGAGTTTGGTCTTGCTCTCTTCTGGGTGACGTGGTCTGGAATTGCTCCTACAGTTCCCTCAGTTCTATCGCCCTCTTTCTCTCTCTCTTTTTGTTGAATAGGTATTCTCACATTTTCATACCTTTTTGAGACGACAGCCGTTTTTTCTCGGTGTATGCTGAGCCAGAACCAGAGAGGAACCATGAAGTGGAGCTGGGTGCTGGTGGCGGTCGTCCTGCTGTCTTTCGGCGGGCTGCAGTCGCGGGCCGACGAGGAGAACAGCCTGGACTTCCCCGAGTACGACGGCAAGGACCGGGTCCACCACCTGAGCGACAAGAACTACAGGTCCGTCATGAAGAAGTACGACGTGATGGTGGTGTACTACCACGAGCACCCCGGGAGCAGCCGTGTCGCCCAGAGACAGTTTCAGATGGAGGAGCTCGCCCTCGAGGTGGGTTTGGAGAACCTATTCGGGTGGCAGTCAGCTATAGAGGGGTCGGGATAAGGTGGACGAATAACATGGCATGGAATCATCTTGACATAACAACTGGAATCATCTTAACCTACAGTATCTTCTCAAAGTAGCCTAGGCCTACACCATATACACCCACTGGGCTATAATATACAGTATGACAGATTTGTTCAGGAATTGCTAGATTTCTGTGAGTGTAGGTTCTGCTGGAAGTGTTTGAAGATTGGCCTACAGTTGTCAGCTTTAGCCATAGCTGCTGCTGGAACAGTTTCCGTTTTAAAGGGATAGTTCAGCTGTATGAATGAAATACAAGTCAACTGTATTAATTGATGGCTCAGAGTCCTGTGGTGGGAGTTCTGCTCTGGTTTCGGTGAAATAACAGTAGTTCCAGTCATTTTGTGGAGGTCACTGGGGCCACGCAGTGAACGTAAATGAATCCAAAAAATGAGCGAAGCACGCGCTAATATTTTTAAAATAATTCAACAATACAAATTGCATTAGTTTTGTGACCCCTTCATATTTCACCCAAACCAGAGCAAAACTCCCACCACGGTACTCTAGACATCAATTCATACAGTTGATATCAAAATATTAATGGCAAGCATCTCCTACAGCTACAAAAAAATCCGAACTATCCCTTTTACCAATATTTTGGTAGGTGAGATGTTCAGATATTCTCGGTAATTGGTCGAGGCCGGCGTCGGGGGACGTGCAGGCCCGCGAAAACACCTATATTGTTTACATTGCTGACATATTGAATGCTGAAACGAAATACTAGGGGAGATGGGGAGGAGGGGCTGGCTGAGGATGTCTGGGGGGTGATGCAGTGCAGGAAATAGCTCTGCTTGGAATGAGAAACGCTGATAACTGAAGTGCTGAAAATGGCGGTCTTAAGAGGCTGTGAGGCAGCATCCTGCACAGGGCCGAGAAGTGCTGATCTGCTGAGTTCGGAAGGGCAGATCGCAGCGGTCAGTGATTCTGGTGTGTGTGTGGCCAGAAGGTTTGCTCACGGTGTTGCACTCGCACTCTACAGCAGTGGTTTTCAACCTTTTTCATACCATGGCCCACTATTTATTCGGAATTTAAGCCACGGACCACCATTACAGGACATTTTAGCCACACAAACCCCAAAACTTAAAGATGTCTTTGGTCCACAATACCAACAGAACAGTCAAACATACACATCAAAATGACCGTTAATCTTCTACATTCTCTAGTTGTGTAGACTTGGGCTAATTCAGATGATGAATATTTTAACTCTTCAGAGTGTAAACATGAAACCAAATGGACCCGGGCAAGGGTCCATTTGGTTTCATGTTTTACGCTCCCGAAGAGTTACATCTGGTTGACCGACTTTGCATCATTTAGCTGGGGACCACCTGGAACCCTTTCAAGGAGCACTGGTGGTCCCCGGACCACCTGTTGAAAACCCCTGCTTTACAGTACTTAAGGTGGGTGAGGGTGTGTATAGAGATATTATGCACATGCATAGTTGTCTACAATGCCAACGAATCCCTTCGTAAGTGATTTACATAGTACATTACATTCACCTATTATGCACACACACACACACACACACACACACACACACACACACACACACACACACACACACACACACACACCGATTACGGGAGAAACCATGCAAGGTACCAACCAGCTCATCGAGAAATCTGGGGTTCAGTGTCTTGCTCAACGGCACTTGGGCAAGAGACGACATATACTGTAGACAGGAGGAGCCGGGATTTGACCCATGGATCATTGGACGACCTGCTACGTCTTTAGATGTACTGTATGGGCTGTCAACTAGGCTAGAAAGATTTTCTTTTGCCACCCAATACAAATTCCTGCAAATCCACCTCTATAGGGCTCCATTTTTGTTATATGCTAAACCCCTTTTCCCAAACCCCCTTATCCCTTTTTTACTATTTTTTAAAAACTTTTTGGGAATAGTTCAATGTGTCAATCTATTGACATGTTGTGAGCATGTAGACTTTTTTTTTTTAATGGTTTAAAAAGGCAAAGAATTTACGGGATAAGGGGTTTAGTGGTGACAAAAATCTAGGCCTATATGTTCAGTACATCCATCCATCGTGAGTAGAACTTTGCAAACGACTGGAACCTACAGTAATCACAACTACTATATGCTTACAGCAGAGCCAGTGGTCACAGAACCTGCTGTCATGTGAGATGATTCCATTCTGAGGAACATCAGAGGTTACATCATCCTTTACACCCGAGGTGTCGCCTTTAGCCCTCCGTGGCATCACTCCTAAACCCTCTTGAACCACAATCTATCATTTTTCCATCATCCAGTGCTTTCTAACGTTTAAAAATGTTATCAGAAGCTTAGTTCAAATACCAACACGTATCATGATTTTGTTTTGCGTGACCTGCAAAACCTCCGTTTGATGTTGGTCTTGCACACTTTTAGAACACATACCGGTAGTAACGTTTTTCTGATTAGATAATGGCAATGGTAAAATAGACAAGAACATACGCACTTGTTCAGTGCAAAGACTCCAACGTATATGGAGCCACAGTACCCCATATTTTTAAATTACACTCTATTTAAAGCATCTAAGAGTGTTGTCTGGGAAAAAAGCACATTGCAGTTAATTAATAATGTTTAGATGTTGTTGATGTTGTTCCTATATGTAATAGAATCTTATACTAAACCCTCAGACTACTTCTCATGACCAAACATTTACCGTAACTGTACATCTGATCTGTGAAGAAATCAGGGTAACATATACCGTACATATGTCTCCAGCATGGAGAGCAACTACTGAACATATGGTTGGAATGACCTACTTCATGGAATAGGCTACAGTCTGGACTTTTAGGTTTGGGGTTTTATGCATGTTGTCCCGTGTGATGTTTTTCAAAGAACAATGACAACAGTTTACCTGGAAAACATCAAACTGTTCCACCAGAATGCTGCTGTTACAGCACTCCCTGTTAGATATGGTGCATTTATTTATTTATTTATTTATTTATTTATTTATTTATTTATTTATTTATTTATTTATTTATTTATTTATTTATTTATTTATTTATTTATTTATTTATGCGCTATGCTTGCATAGTGCTGAATCCATGCAAGGAACAATCAGCACATCAGGAGCAATTTGGGGTTCAGTGTCTTGCCCAAGGACACTTCGACTTGTAGACAGGAGGAGCAGGGATTCAAACCGCTGACCTTTGGATCACTGGACGACTGAATCTACCCCAAGATATTCTTGTGGTGGGGAGGACCCCAGAAAGTGGATGCAACAGTCCAAACCATCAAACCAAACCTATAATTAAAGCTGCAGGTAGCATTAGTTCTAGCCTGCCAGCCTGGCATGGCCAGAATAATATCACTGCATATAGTCTGGAATCACTGTGTGGAACCTTCCAAGGGGCAGATTAAAAATAAATAATAATGCCTTTGGTCTGGTGATGAATCCATGTCACATTTGTCACAAATCTTCCCAGGACTTTGACAGATTTGTCTGGTTTGCAGGCTACTTTAGTTCACCATTCAGAACACAGCACTGAGTCCACCGACCTCATCCACTGTCTCCTTCTCCATCAGGTTGTTTTGTGAAATTGTGAGCAACTGCAGGGCGCTGTAAGCTTTGTCTACACACACTCCCCAGGGTCTCTGGCAGGAGCCATAGGAAGACATTCAGATCTAATTAAAAGGTTGTTAAATTGTAAAGAATATGTTATATGTAAACACCCATAGCCGAGTTCATGACCAGCCTCCAAGGATCTTCTAAAAAGCCAAAACGTCATAATCGATCACTCAGGTTTTTTCTTAGACCCGTGATTAATGATGACCCCATGAAATACAAATCAAGGCAAAAGATTGGATATTATTTGTTTTTTAAAGTAGGCTATTATTTATTATATTATATATAGAGAGAGAGAATATTTCAAATTGTCGATACTTGATTGACTAATTGATTGATTGATTGATTGATTGATTGATTGATTGATTGATTGATAGATAAGTGTATTAACAGCTTGTGGAACGCAACTCAATACAAGACTGATCCCACTGAGCAGAAGTGTCTAAAAAACATCTAAAAGTTTTTTTTTTGTTGTTGTTGTTGTTGTCTAATCTTAGATTAGACGTCTAATGAAAGTCTAATTTAAGGTTAGACCCCTGAAAACTTTCACTATTAGACCTTTTAAGACATTTTTTAGATAACTGTGAATGGAAATATAGCGCTTTCACTTGGTTACAATGGCAGCCACCCTGTTTATTTCATGAAACAATTAAAGACATACAAATATTCACTTGTGTAAAGTCAGAAGCAGCAAATCATAGTAGGGGGAAGGAGGGGGAATCATATTTTTGGAGGCCAGTTTCGAATTGCAGCTGTCTGTCAGTGCCCTTTGAGAGTGGTTTTGAAGGAGTCAAGGGATTCACTATGATTATGCCGAACACTGAATACCCCACTATGTTTATTTGACAAGTATGTACATTTTGATACCAATACCTTTGTACTTTTGTACTTTACTCAAGTACAATTTGAACTCCAGCTATACACAGTATTGATATTTTTGCTTAAAGGGGAATTCCACCTATTTTAGACATTTTTTTCTGAGAGCGTACAAATGCGACCAAATGAACCCTAACGGGTTCATTTGGTTCCATTTGTACGCTCTCAGAAAAAAGAAGCGTCTAAAGAAATCCATTAACATGGTGAAAATACATCTTGATGATGTCATCAAGATGTTTCACCACGTTAGTGGCTTTCTTCAGACCTCCATTTCTTGGGAACACAGAATGGGGGAACTTTTTTTTTTTTCATCATGTCCACCCAACCAACACCTCGAAGGTACATCAATGACATAGTAAAATATTGAAAATGGGTGGAGTTCGATCCCCTTTAAGCAAAAAAAAAATATGAGTAGCCTTAAGCCATGCCGTCTCCTGTGTGTGTATTGCAGAAGGCGTTGTGGTCAACCATGCTGGGAGTTCTGGCAGTAGCAGAGCCTGGTCAGCTCTGTGCGCTGTGATTGACACATGCAGCACTAGTGTACAGTACATGTCAGCGGATCACCTCCTGTCCTAAATAGCGCGGCAGGGCGTGCTGCTATATTTAGGCGCTACGTTTCTGCTTTTGTGCTGGACGGAGAGCGCTCTCGATTCTGTGTTGCTCTTGGGAGAATATACAATATACTGTAGACCAGAGGATTATACTGTATGTGAGTGGAAAAGCAAGTATGTGCCAGCTGGCAAAGCGAGTTTAACATTGTTTAACACAGGGGTTTTCAACCTTTTTCATACCGGGGCCCACCATTTATTCAGCATTTGAGGATATTTTAGCCCCACAGATGCCCAAATCTAAAGATTTATTTTTGCTTTTGTCCACAATTCCAGGCGGGATTTGGGAAACAAAACAAGCAAAACATACATTCCAAAATGGCTAATTCAGATGATGAATATTTTAACTCTTGAGAGTGTAAAAATGAAACCAAATGGACCCGCAAGGGTCCATTTGGTTTCATTTTTACGTTCTCAAGAGTTACATCTGGTTAACCAACTTAGCTGGGGACCACCTGGAACCCTCTCAAGGACCACTGGTGGTCCCTGGACCACCGTGTTGAAAACCCCTGGTTTAACATGGTTGGACTCCGAGCCAGAGGAGAAAAAAATGCTTCTCAGTTTACGCTGAAATCTTGCTATATATACACACGCATTACGCATATAGCAGGATTTCAGCTTTGTCTCATTCATCTCTCAAACAGCTGTAACAGCCAATGGATCCAAGCTTTGCCTCATTTATGGATCCTAGTATTCATCTTAGGAGCCATAAAGAGGCATACGGTGATCTTTCGGTGAAAATGAGAAATAAAAGTGGGTGTCTCAAGAGACGCTTCTGAGCTTAAACTGAGAAGCGTTTTTTCCTCTGGGAATTCTAAAAACTGCTATAAGTTAAAAACCTCTATTCTTATATAGCAGCATACATTTTTAATTATATACATACGGACCCACCCAGAATGGAATGGAAAGGAGTATAGACAGAGTTACACTGTCGCAAACTCCCTTCACTTCATGGGATCAGTCCAATGGCGGCATGTTTCATTAACATGTTTCACCATGTTAATGATTTTTCTTTTAGGACCTTTTTTCTTAGAGAGGAAAAAAATGGAAATGTCCCACTTTTGTCCCTCTTTCAGGCTGCAACAGCCCTCCAGAGTCCCGAGAGCTCATTTTTCTGACCCCTCAATGTCGTATATTGTTTGATTTGCCATTCCTCAGTCTTAAGTACTGAAGAGCCAGGAACCTTATTGTTTCAAAGTTTCATATTGTAGATTTGTCAATCAAGGCCTCCTAGACTAATTATGATTGATTTAAGTTGCTCTGGCCTGAATCTGACCCTATCTGATTCATTTAGGGACGTCTCTCTTTAGTGGACAGTGTTGGTTGAAATCAGCTGATATCCTGGTGCCAGATTTGAGTATAGTCTTGGATTGCCTTGATCTGGCCACAATCAAGACACCTAATTCATCCCGTCCCTGACTGTGTTTGCTGAGCTAGGTTGCCATGGTTACATGGAGGTTATTTTATTGTAATTGTCCCCAATGAGGCGGATGTGTGATGTCTGGCCTAGTTCCTTGGCAACCAATAGCGACCCAAGTACCTTATGGTTCTTCTGGAATAATCCGAATAATAGGGGGGTATTCGCACCTTCAAACACAAGCCAGGTTGTACAGATGATTAAATCTACAAGAAGGTTAGCAGTAAAGATATACACCGGAAGGCACTGGTCAACCACAACACTATGAATTGTTTATTAGATTGTAGATTAGAAACTCTGACCTGAAACAATTCTCAAGGAAAGATAATGGCTGATATTCTCGAACTCTATGGTGTAGCCAGGTGTGGTGTAAGTCTTCTCACTGGCTGTATGACTCCAAATCAGTTCTGGGGCCTTGTGTGTATAATGTGTGTATGTATTGTGCGTATAATAACTCGTAATAATTAAAACCAGCCATCAAGAGCTTCAACTCATGAAGAACAAAGTAGGGGAGTACAGTAACATTTTTAATTGGGTGTCAGGTTATTTCTGGACCTTTTGAATTGCAGGTTGTAATTATTCCGGGTAATTATTTGGTAAGCCCAGGCCCAGGTCTAGTGGTATAGGCTTTTGGCCTACACACAAGGCCCCAGACCTGATTTGCTGCCATGCAGCCAAATACAAGACTTACACCATACCTAGCTACACCACAGCGTTCGAGAATACCGTGCCATTGGCTTCTGCCCGATACGCATAGTCCTTGTGAGGTCCCAGATACAAATAGGCCTCCTGTAATGTGTCAGTCAAACCAAAATAGCTGTTTTATTATTGTAAACAGTGTGGTGGAGAAGTCAGTCACACAGTCAGGATCTCTCAAGTTTTACAGAATTTGGTATCCGAGAGGAAAGTTGAAATCTGCCTTCAATGAACATTGTGTTTCATTTTTTCAGCTTGCAGCCCAGGTCCTAGATGACTTTGACGAAGAAAAAATCGGGGTCGGCCTCATCGATGCGAAGAAGGACAAGGCGGTTGCAAAGAAATTTGGTAAATACACAGTGAGTTTGAGTTTGCTACACAGACATATATATGAACATTATTACGTGCTTGAGTGAGAGCAGGCATAAGCCATCGGTACGTGATCATCGCCCGTCAACCGTCGAGCATCCCTCAAAGTACTGCGATTGGCTGGTTTAGGTGATGACGTAATGACACAAGTGACATAATTGTGACATAAGTGACATAATTAAGTGATCTTTATAAGTATTATCTTTATCGAGTATTATCTCCTGGAGGTGTCAGGGTAGTTGTTCTCTGCCAGGGGCGGATGTAACATGTAACATCATGGTATACCATTTTCATACCATACCATTTTCATACCCATACCATTTTCAGTATTGTTTCAAATACTTTTAAATATAAGAAATATGATGGTTGTTTTGCATGCCATCATGTTTGGTGGGGCAGACTGGGCATTTAGGGGGGCATTGCCCCCCCATGCCTATGCCTAGATCCGCCCCTGCTCTCTGCTCGTTTGCTTCGCTCACACACAAGTAAGCCATAGGCCATGGCCTACTTGTACGCAAGGCACAGGTTTGCACTCTACCAAGTGCTGAGCTAGTTTTATGATCAAATCAGACCAGTGGTTATTATTAATATTCACGATTTGCACTAAACCTCTCGCACAGGGAGTTAAACCATACTGTATTGCAACTCACTGTTCTAGAATGTACATCTGCAGTCAATAGGAAGAAAAAAAAAGCCAAGTCTGACCTCTGGTGGATTTGAGACATAATATGGGCTCCATTTTCGTCACCGCTAAACCCATTACCCTTAACTTCTTTGCCTTTTTAAACTATTAAAAAATAGCATTTTTCAATAGTTTAAATGGTCCGTCTACAATCTCACAATGTGTCCATAGATTGGCACGTTGAACTATTCCAAAAAGTTTTTCAAAATATTTAAAAAATTATAAGGGGTTTAGGATAAGGTTGAAAACCCCTGGTTTAGATGGTAACGAAAATGGAGCCCCTGACGGCTAATTAATACATTGTCTACAACCATGTAGTTTGCCATGAATGAAATAATTGGTATTTCTTAGTTAACAATTGGTCCTAACCTCTCTCATCTTGTTTCCCCAGACCTCAGCGAGCCTGACAGCATCTACATCTTCACGGCTGACGAAATCATAGAATATGATGGAGAGCTTACAGCACACACGCTTGTGGAGTTCATCTATGATGTTCGTGAGGATATATGCCCCCAGTAGGCTATAGCCTGCTTTATGTAGTGCCAATATAATGCATTTAAAGGGGACCCACCATGAATTTAAAATCAAATTTATTATATAAATACTGCCTATACCTCTCTATGCCCATTGAAGCCTAAACGTCCACTCCTGACCTTTCTTATGACCATTCTCAATGAATGGTCTGACTGTTTAAAAGAAATACTCCCTGGAACCCAAAAAGACCCCAAAAATCTTGAAAAATGTCAAATTCATCATGGAGACCCTTTAAATATATTTTTAAAGGATTGTCTAGGTTGACCCGATTTTCCTTCTTTGTGTCGAGTCCCTCATTTCCAAGACTTTTCAACCGTCCCACATGAGATTGTAGAGATTGAGATTGTAGATCAGCTATTTTTTGCCATATTTGAATTGAAATTCTGAATTATTTTTGGAATATTGACATCAAGATGTTAATAATCTGCTAACCACAAACCACATTGGTCTCGTTTCCCCCACTGGACCTGTCCCACACAGCGACACTTCTGTCCCCTCCAAATGAACACTTTAGATCTGGTCACCTTCGGTGAAAAATTGCCAAATTGCTTCTCTACTAGAGTCTACTTACTCTTACGCCCTGCTACACTAGCAATATTTTGATCAATATCAACTAGCAATGTCAACATCAACGGGCAACATGATGAGACACATGGCAACAGGCAACATTAAAAGGGGAATTCCATCCAAATTCCATCCAAATGGGTCACCAAATGGACCCTAGCGGGTCCATTTGGTTCCATTTGTACACTCTCAGAAAAAAAGAAGCCTTAGTTTGCATTGAATCATTTTCACCCAACTGCCACCCAACTCAAAACGTTCATTTAGCGGAATAAAAGTTACAAAATCCTTGTTTTTGTCCACCGCAGTGAAGCAGCAGCAGCAGCAGCCATGGTTTCAGAAAAGTTTATCTGTGTTCAGTCTTGGAGAAAGGATCGGGTGACACCAACATTCCAAAATGTTGACCAGTAGAGGGCGCTAATGATCTGACTTTTCTGAACAACCAGGAGTTGATCATTTTCTATAGAAATGTGGAAAGTCAGCGTTGATAATTGACGTTGCTTGTTGATGTTGATCAAAACATTGCTAGGTGTATGTCCGCCCTATCTGTATTCTCTATGTAGGTCCTTGAGGACCCAGTGGAAATTATCGACAGCATGAGGGAGCTGAAAGGGTTCCAGAACCTGGAGGAGGACACCAAACTGGTGGGCTACTTTAAGGGTCTCAAGTCTGAACGTAAGAATGCATGAGAGAAAAACGTTTCAAATCTTAAAGGACAACTTTGTCCTTTAAGGGATTTTAGCTGATTTTAGCTGTTTTTGACAGTGCAGCAGGGAACGGGGCATTCGAACATGGTCCTAAATATGTATTTGTTTACAGGATTTTAAATCTATTTCTTTTGCTATTTCTTTTTCTACTGCAGTCCTAATGAACCCCAGGAAATTATACCTGGCCACGGAAGTTCACAGGATTTACTGAAAAGAACTGCTCTTTACAGTACATAATCGGCTCAACATGGCAGTTTGTCAGATTCAGTATATCCTGTAATCTTTTGTTGCCAGGTGTAATTTCCTGGGGTTTATCGTCATTGTAAAACAAAAGAAAGCAGCAAATTAAAACCAAATATCTTTAGATTTCTGTAATAACAACTTAAAACATGAACATTGGTTGGAAGAAACAACAGTTGTCCTTTAACTGTAATTATCAAAGTGGTGTGGTACTGTGGTAAAATACTGTACTATACAGTGTATGTTTTTCCCCATTTTTAACATAAAATTGGAATGAAACCGTAAAGATATATCTACGATATAGCATGATGGTGTTTTCTTGCAGACGAGGAATTCCCGTCGGCAAGAGACACCACTGTGGGATGGAGTCTGGAGTATAAAATAAGCTCTAAGTTGTTCAGACAGACTGATGGATGCCTGTACATTTTCAGATTTTGGGGCATTCGAGGATGCTGCTGAAGAGTTCCACCCTCACATCAAGTTCTTCGCAACGTTCAACCCCAGGGTGAGAAAGCATACCCATATTGAAAATAGCTGGAATTAATTGGGTGGAATTCCCCTTTTAAAGGAGAATTCCACACCAAAACACATTAGGCATCAACCTACCTGCATCCCTGTCACATCATATATAGTGTACTTGATTTGTACCAGAGGTCCCCCTCCCCTCCCACAGTTTGCATTTCCACAGGTTGTCTTGCGGATATTTTAGTAGCTCCAAACTTTTTTTTCCCCCACATCATCATATTTTAATAGTAGACTGATACTTGTATACTGCATGTGTTTTATCTTACTCTGGAGCAGCCTTTACTTGTAATCCAGAGGTAATCTATTCCTCCTATCCTCTCCTTCCTTCTGAAATAATCTGGCCCGATTATCATGAACTGTGTGGTTTGACATGATGTGTGTAAAAACTAAGTTTGGAGCTACTAAAATTAGAATAAAGACAACCTGCGGCAATGCAAACTGTGGGAGGGGAGGGGGGTAGAGCAGGGGCATCTATGACAAAAATCAAGTACAGCATACAGTATATGATATCATTCACAAGGATCAAGGTAGATTGATGTCCATTGTCCATTGTGTTTTGGTGTGGAATTCTCCTTTAATAGTCACCCTCTGAACACAGTGCTAGTAGACACCAATTGATCAAAGTTCTTACAAAATGTCCTGCATAGTGTAGCAACTCGAAGCAACTCGAAGCTCTGAACAGCTTGCGAGGTGTTTCGAGTAGGAGACCTATGTGGAAGTACCGTATTTTCCGCACTATAAGGCGCACCGGATTATAAGGCGTACCTTCAATGACTGGCCTATTTTAGAACTGTTTTCATGTATAAGGCGCACTGGATTATAAGGCGCACCTTCAATGACTGGCCTATTTTAGAACTGTTTTCATATATAAGGCGCACTGGATTATTAGGCGCACCAAATAGAAGCTATTGTGGTCAACATAGGATAGAAGCTGCTGCAGCCAAACAATCCATATATAAGGCGCACTGGATTATAAGGCGCATTGTTGTTTTTTGAGAAAATCCAAGTCTTTAAAGTGCGCCTTATAGTCCAGAAAATACGGTAAGTTGTCATTGTACTATACTTGGTTTTTCGGTACAATCCACTGCACTATACAGATCGCCAGAGCTCTGGAGCTAACGATAAACGAGGTGGACTTCTACGAGCCCTTCCTAGACGATCCCCTGGTCATCCCTGGAAAGCCCTACACTGAGAAAGAGCTGGTGAACTTCATCGAAGAAAACGACAGGTGAGACCCATTTATAGAACCTTTGTTCTGATTGCCAATACGTGCTCCTGAGGGGTGTTTTTGCCATTAGACAGACATGAGTGGAGACGGGGGCGTTTTAAATTGAACGCAATATACAAATATACATGTACGTTGTAATATGTTCTTTAGTTTTATCCCTTGGGGGCTGCCGTTTTACTGTGCCTGTCATAGGTATGACTTCACAGGAGATTTTCCCTGGAGCCCCCCCTTACCAAATGGACCCGTAAGGGTCCATTTGGTAAGGGGGGGGGCTCCAGGGAAAATCTTGCCTGGGCCTCCAAATTGCTTAGAAACACCACTGCCTGAGGCCACCTAATGAATCAGTGAAAGCCATGGGAAGCTATAGGGTATAGTGAATTATCCCAGTTATAATTTAATAAGATCATGTCATTCCTTGACATAGACCAACCCTGAGGAAACTGCAACCAAACAATGTGTACGAGATCTGGGTAAGCTCCCAAGGAGTGACGGCATTTTGTTGACGTTGTTTAGCCACCACTAACATTTTTTTTTACTTTTTTGTTGTAAGTATGATTGTTGTCTGTCAAACTGTGCGTCATCAAAGCTACACTAATCCGAGAGGACAGCAGTAAGCCAGTAAGAGTTGATGTCAGCTTTGCCCTGCCTGGATCTCACAGCAGACACACATGAAGCTCAACGTTTCAGACAAAAAAAGCTGATAGGATGATAGCTGCTTACCTCACTACTAATGCACTTGCACGATCTACAGTTGTGCTACATTTCAACCAGAAGTACTGTGATGCAAAATACTGTACATCACTTACTGTTGGTTGTTTTATCTATCTATAGAGGTGGGCAAAAAAAACAATCAATATATTGCAATTCTTAATGCCATGATATCAACATCGAATCGCCAGGTTTGAAATCAAACTATTTTATTTATTTATTTATTTTTCATGTCAGAAAGACTGAAGGGCTTTGTCTGGCTGTATTGAAGTGTTGGTGTGAAGCTATCTATTATTTCAATGTATTGATTTTTATTCATTTATTGCTGCCTAATTTGGTATCTGAAAAAGCATCAGCTGACATCGATCTGCCTGGCACTGGCATTTGAAACATTCTAAATATGCGACTGGGCTCTACTGTTAGAATAAGCATTGGCAAAAACACATTTTAGATAGATTTGTATATTTATGTTATGTTTTTTCCCATGGGTTGATGTGATAACGCAGAAATAATACAAAAATGAGTATATTATATATTACAAGATGGAATGAAACATCTCCATTTTTATTTCTTTATTGAGTGGTGAACTTGTCCTTTATTAAAGGGTTAATGAAAATCTAAATTGCATCCTCACCAAATGTTCCACTTTGCTGTATTCTTTTGACAGGCCGATGACATCGGTGGTCAACATATAATTGCCTTTGCAGAGGAGGCTGACCCAGGTAAAGAAACCTGAAATAAAACAAAACAAAAATCTGAATCTAATCTTTCTAGTAGATGAACATAGTACTGATTCATGTTTTACGTCACCAATAACAACGCACTTCACAGATGGTTATGAGTTCCTGGACATCCTAAAGAAGGTTGCTGAAGACA